>DWEM01001467.1:0-14172 GCA_018245935.1 Agara belti belti | reverse complement strand
TGTTATATTGTTTTTTTTTAAATCAGAAGATAATAACTGTTTTAGTGGTTACGTTATAATTTACCATTTGTTAATCCGATAAGCACCATTACTAAGCAGAGTCGGATGTATGTTCAATATATTAGGGTATCATAATTTTTGGCGCCATCCGGGTATTTTATAATAACACTTGATTGCATAAAAATCGTGTAGGTACTGTCAATAAATTTAAACACACACGAAAAAAATTGTTTTCTGTTAATTATCTCGTCAGATAAAGTAATTGGATGAATACGGTTATTTACGCATGAATCTATCGTATGTATTTTTTATTAATTGGAATAAAAGTAACGTATGTTAAACTTTTCATATTCAATAATTGAGTCGTGGTAATAAAATGATGATTTGAACGTCGATTATAATTCAGAAAGCGTTCAGCTGAAATCCAATAAAATTTTAATATAGTACGAGCTTAGCATAATTTCTGAGTGTTCGCGCTGTAATGTATGTGTATTTGAATGCACTAAAGGGATTTGTGTTCAGGTTTGCGGCATAATCTAATATTAAAGTTACCGAATTTCGCAAATACATTCATAAACCTCGGTGTTATCAACTGTCCGTAGTTCTGGTGACTCTAATAGGCTCACAAGTTCACTCCGAATGTGTAATGTTAGGGTGGAGTTTGGTAGAAATAAGGTATATATTTACGATTAGGTTTCTTATTTGCAGTCGCGATTTATGAATACCTAACAACAATGTTACTTATTTATTTAGTTATGTACTGAAGTATGCCTCAAAACATCTTTATTCGTACATTCGATGTCTAGTTAACTGTCAATGTTAAGCTTGATTTAATGTTAATATATTTTTAATATGGTTCACGAATTTTCACGTACATATTACATTTGAAAAATAATAGTAAACTGTTGTTTACTATTCTAATTACAAAAAGTAGTTATAATGTTCTTGTTAAATTGCCTATAATTTTTCAAATTTCGAAGGTGTGTGTGTAACTGTAGTTACTCTAGCAGTCCACGAAGTATTTATTTCTATTTTAACATTTGAACATATTTTTTTTCATATTTTTCCTAATCAAGCTAAATCTCCGTAGATTGTAATTTTTTATTCAATTTAGAGGATATCTTAAAGTACTGATATCTTCTCTAGAATTATATAATATTCTATAGTTATAGTTTTCGCGTAAATAAAAACTATTCTGGAAATGTAAATATATCAATAAAATTTCGTTCAAATTGATTTAGGTATATAAAAATTACCTTATCTAAAATCATTAATTAAGAATGATTTGATGATTTTTCTCCTAGTGAAGGAGACTTGTAGTTTTCTCTATCAAGTCACTCAATTGTGGACGGTGTTCAAATATGAACATTTATCTTGACTTAATACTCAATGGTATATGTTACTGGACGAAGCCAGTTGTTGTTGCACCTCATACACTAAGAGTTGTAATACAATTTTTATAGATACTTCATCTTTCTGCAATGCGAATGGAGTTGGCAGGCCGCCCGGATACTGAATTTACACCGCTGCTCATATATTTTTTGTGAGCCGAGTAAAAATTCGAATATTTGTACTATCATCAATAATACTAGTATACATGCATAAATAATTCATACGTGTGAAATAATCTACGTAACTACACCCAATACAATAGTATCTACGTATAGTAATAGTAACCAACTGTAAGTGGGTTAAGTGGATCTATTCCGTTTTGTATGAATTTAGCTTAGTAATATACGTAGTAAAATTTATTAAGTATTATTATAGAGTCGTATGTCTAGATTTAATTGCCAGATAGCGCTCAAGAACGTTCATTTAAAGAAAATCAGACACTTATTATATTTAATTAGCGCTTGCCTCTCGCTTATTGCAAATTAATCTACGTGCCTAATTAACGTAAATAGTTATGAGAGGGTACATCACGTTTTTATATATAGAAAATTATATTTAATTATGTACTCGGTCTAAATACCAAGCATCACTTGTGTGGAGGACCGCGCGCGATAAGTATTTTTTAGCTATGAAGAGCATACGAGTATGTAATTAGTATTAAGTCGTTATCATTAAATGACAGTTCGTTTAAACTAAATTGACGAAGTATTAAGAGCACTATTTTAAACTTCCTAACGGACAGGGCGGCCACAAACTGGTATCCGTTTATCTGCAGTGAAACAGCTTAGGTGAGTATTCGGAAGGCACGCAGGTTAGCGTGTGGTAAATGGTGTTGTTAATTAATAATAATATAACCATATACACAGATTTCTCTGATATACCCCAGAATTGTTACGGAAAAATATAAAGTGCTTCGTTAGTATTTTTAAAACATTGAGTTGTGCGGCTAGGCTAGATCATTTCCAGAAGTCCAAAATAACAACGGCTAGCCAGCATTAATAGCTCAATCATCTGACGTATCTAACTTTTCAACAGCACTCCAAAAATATTTATAGAACAGGTGCGCTAAGAGTGATCAAATAAAAGTTTATAAAAACGGCAATAGTATAGTTTTGTTTAGATATATTTCTTAGTATACATAAAACCTTCTTTGATCACAGTGCGTCTAGTAGGTTGTGTGTTATACGATCGATGTAAAGTAATCCCCATAGAGCACGATTGCCCTCAGCGGACTAAGTGAGCTTATAAGGGCCCTACAAGCGCGCTTAGTAGCTACAAAAGACTTATGCTGGCTCCGCGTAATATTATGTGGTTTTTTCAGAAATAATTTTTGAAACATAAATGAGCGATGTTTTATTAAAAAATATTACATATTTCAGTAAAATAATATTATATTCACATTATCATTTATATTCGTATTGATATGTTGCTAGATTGACGTACTATATTTTTAAAGGTGTTAATAATTTCTCGAATGTTGCTTCATTACTAAAATAATAAGACTGTTGCATGTATAACATGTGTATGTGTACATAATATTTTACCGTCACCGTATATTAAATTGATATTGGTGTAACTTCATTGAGCGCATTGATTAAACACAAACCGAAACAAAAAGTAACAAAGCATTTTGAAATGTATTTCAAATAGCACACGAGGGGCGTTTATTTTGTTTCATTCGCTTTATTCATTGTTAAAACAGATTTGTTTTTTCAACAAAATCATGTTGTCACGTCGTGTGAGAGTTTAACGCCCAGTTTCACGTTGCTAGACGTGTTTTGTGTGAAAACTTGACTATAGCTACCAATAACAAAACTTATTTTATCGCAGACAAACAGACGCTCGTCCGAGATTAATATGGCTCCATTTGTATTTTAAAAACAACTCGCTTTTATTCTGTGAAGTGTAAAAATACAATCAATATAGAAAGTATATTGTTTCGCTTTTTTTCTTCGTAACCTACTTTTCATGTAAGCTTCCTATCATTAATAATAATTATTGTTATTAGGTAGTGCGCCACAAACAATATGCTGTGAGTGGTTCGCCCTATATATCGAGTTCAAGGTAGTATTCCGTGACTATTGAACACTAGTGACAGGGGATATTCTGAAAAACAAAGTTATAAGGTATAATAGCTACTTGGTCGCTCAACTTTGCTTTTTTTGATAATTATTACATAATACAAATGTAATTATTTTATGCGAAGGGAGTATCAAGCGAACAGGCAGCAGATACAAGGGGCCGCTCCCGCCCATGGACATCTGCAATATACCTCGGAAAGGTCTTCTGCTATAGGACTTAGTGCGCTTACTTCAGTTATTAAAATCTATTAGTGAGAATGTAAGGTGTTCAGAACTTGTTGGTATTGGGTTGCAGGAATAGGACATTAGTGCAACAATTATTTGTCAGACCGAAGCTAGTTGAATTACATAGTGGTTGTGCTTTTACGAACTAAGATAGTTACCTCTGGTATACATGTGGAGTACACCTACACCCTTCAAACCGAAACGTAAGCTGTTTTAATAATAACTGCTCCAGGTTACAAATGCTCTCATGGCGGCCGTTTAAAGATCGATAATTTCAAAAATCAACCACAATTATATAATCCGCCGCAGTGGTTAGAATTATAATTTAAAATATTATAATATGCTTCTATTTTTCGTTTAAATAGAACATAACGGGAAGTTTTACATTCCCGACTTTATAAAATTGATTTACGTTTAAGTAATACGTATTATTTAAGTAATATGCGTGTAACTATGACATAGCTCAAGGCATTTCTATTTAAGAGCGTTGATAGAAACTACATTTTGATAGCAATATCGACACGTAATACGTAGAACCTGTAATGACCACTCCTATTTTAGGCTGAAATTAAATTACGTCGCGTCGTCGAAGAGGCTTTTTGTCGATGGGTTATTGATATTAGATCGATATGGGTGCGTCAATATCGGTGTCATTAATAACGAGCCATAAATGTGTGTTGGGCTCTGGACAAAGGCTTTCACGCTTTATTGTACACCATCAGGAATGTATTGTGCCTCTCCAAGGCCCAAACGCTTAAAATTTAAACGATAAGGCCTTATGGGAGCGGCCCCACATAAAATCTATGACAGGTAGCTTCAATACGGGCTTTGTTGCAAAAGCAGTAAATTTTATTCGAGTAATAGATACGTAAAATACTTAAGGGCGCGGGTATTCTAGTAATAAAGGGAGAGTGAGATGGGTTTCGGAGAAATTGCGATATGTTTTATATGAGACATTCGGTTTTGTAATCAAAACGTTAACGGGTCATTTTAATATACGAATATTCCATTGCTCTGTTCGTTATACTTACTTTTGGGTTTGACATTTTTGGATGCTTTACTGTATGTATTTGTTTTTACAGGATTATTGCAAAGGGGCGAACAAAGGAAAGGCACATAAATGCCGTGCGATGCTAAGAACTCAAACTTAATCCAATGGTCAAATTTTTTTATTTCTCTAAATACATTGAAAAGAAAATCCGTGAATATGGAAATAATTAGACATCAGAATGAAAATACGTGATGGAAGGGACCAGCACGTACTAGCGCCTACTGATGCATCTTGAGCAGGAATCGCAGCATCTATGAGAATTAAATGTAAGATATATTATAGGTATGTATTCGCTGTGTGTATACATAATTTTCAGAAAAGTCGGTAGGTATCCGATATAAAACCCACACCTTAACATCATAATCCTAGTCTTTCTCGTATTTTTCTTTTGTTTTCTATGTCCTTTGTAATTTAGAGGCATTACTTCTCCATTTTTTATTTTCGCAATTAACGTAGTTGCTCAAAGTTCTTTTACTTTAGTCTAGGTTTTCATTTAATTTTCCTTTGAGTTTATTCGTTTGGCTCGTCGTGGAAACAAAATAATTAGTGACAATTTGTTAATTTTAGATTTAAATTAAATTCTTGAAAACGCGATTTCTCAATCCACACGTGTCTCTCAATTCTCCACACGTCAGGAATAATCGTGATTAAAACAAGTAAAATATATTAGCTCATAAAACTAAAATGAGTATGATTAGCCAAAACAAAACGTACGCACATGTTTCTCCCTTAAATTGGACACGAAATAGAGTAAATAAAACAACCCCAATTCGGTGACGTAATAAAATTGATTGGAGCTAATATGGAACGTAATAAAGCACTAAACTTGTTCAATCAAGCATGTCTAGTGTGAAATCGCTCCGACTAGGAATTTCGTTTCGCTAGCTTTCGCCCGGATCACAGTAAATACGAAAATTCGTCCGAATTGCGCCGTTAAATGTAATCGAGCGGCGTGGAAAGTATTAAAGAAGCAGACGCTATATTGCATAAGTTAAGATGTTACAATGAAAACTTTGAGTGGAGCAAGTGTGCACAATTTCTCCCCGAATAAGTCCCAACAATCAAGCGAAGTACCCATAACGTAATGTGTAATACACTGTTGTGTTCTATATACGCTGTGGAGGACGTCGTGACATTTTAATTTAATCAATAATTAATTTTAATTTATTTAATACGGCTATTGGAATTAACGCAGTTTAATTTGCATTGATGTATTCGTTCATCTTGTGACTTTTCAATGGTGTCCTAATTTAAATGTTCTCTGTAGAAAGAAAGTAAAATATCAAGTTCACACAGAAACCGTATCACAGTAAAATAAACTGATAGGCCCCGAAACTCGTGTTGTTTGCGGGATTTTATAGTTTCGTTCTATATTATTGTAAATAAAATCAAACGTGGAACGTATTCTTTAGCTTAAGACGTATTATGTTCGGGGATGTTTGTTTTTGCTGTTGATGTTTTGCTGGCATTGTAGCGGTGTGCGTATGTTTCGCTACATTTAGCTATAGAACTCTAGCTACATTTCATTAGTACCCTCCGTTTCCGTCTCGCTCGCTCCCCAACACCAATATTGTTCATGTGTGTTTATTGCGTTCACGTAAGTAGTTTCACTAATTTATTTTATTGATTCGTACACCTCTAAGTAAAGAATGCAGAATCGTCGATACATGTTTCATATTTGTAAGTAAATAGGTATAGGTGTATGGCTTCATTATTACATAATAATTCATGAAACTAAAAGTTTTCAGCAACTAGAAATATCTTTCATATAATTATTCAGTAAAGTTCTAATTCGCTTATTAATTTTATTAAGACTGATTCTAAGTATTTAAAAGCAATGGAGGCTGAGAGTAATAAAATTGTAATTAGTCTTTCGTCGGTGTTAACGATTTTGTTATTGGAAGTCAATTAGCTTCATTGTACTTTTTTAATTTGTAGACGGCCAATATTCATACTGTATTGAGTGTACTTATTAGAGAGTGTATTGAATTATGGCTATAAAACATATCTAAAGGTTAATTCTGTTTCATTCCATAGATTGGTTCGATTATATTAGAATAAGTAGTCGATGGAAAAAAAATAGTCAACAAACTGTAACACCATGCCTGTTCGTAAAGTATCACAGCGTCTATTTGGTTAGTAGAAATAGATGGATGTATGTATACCATAAAGTTCCTCTCGGCATCTAATTTCTAGCGCAGAAATTTCAGAGATCTTTCACATTGTAGCGAAATATATAAGCTTACAAATCGTTAACAAAGTGGTGTAACGTCACGCTGAGAATAGTTACTTTGAAGACTTTGTCACTCCGTTCTCTAATAATTATGTTATATCGAGAACGTTCTCAGGAATTTGTGAAATTTTGAACTTTAAACAATCTAGTGTATGTCATTGAGATAAATGCTTTACAATATTATTAATTCAAAATAAGAATTTATTTATAAGGGCCTTTAAATAGACCCTTTAAATATTCTAGCAGCGTTTTTATCATCAATATCTCAAGTTCTAATATAGTAAAACGCTTGTGGTTATCACACGTTTATTCGTATTAATGAGCCTGTTTTTCTATATTTTTATGATTTATGAAGCAATTTGATTTGATAATCCAGCAAATGAATATACAACTCGGTAATGCATAACATAAGCCGTCAGTTTTACTAATTCATTGTAACTTTTGACGTTTATTACAGTTATTTTCTAGCTAAAGGTACATTAATAATACAAGTGATGAAAATCGTGACGTGTAAAGCAACAGTTGATGACTTAAGTTTTAAAGTTCTGACATTTTCAAGCTAACGGGATGACTGTGAACTTGTAAGTTATAACAATGGTAAACTTAATTTGTAATCCCTACGCAATACAATTAAACGAGAAATTTGTAGCATACATTTTGAATATAATTATATATATACAAATGTAATATGTATAATTATGTATATATAGAAACAGCAAGGTCGGAAACGGTACTTACGATTTCGGCGAAAGTAACAATTAGGGTTTACTTTACAATATACAATGCACTGACAATAGTTATTTATTATTAATTTGGTTCGGAGGAACCTTTGAAAATATTTTATTTCTAAGTCCCGTATTAAAAAGCCCACATAATCCGGTGTCTCTCCAAAGACACCGCTGTACCATGTAGACGGACTCCTCCCCGTGACCAAAGAAAGGGACCAAATCTTGCATTTTCAACTTCTTGAATTCTCCTCATGCACTTTTCCGGTCATTATATCCTTTTCTAGTTAACTGTGACTGATTTCTGTCTATGTGTCTGAAATATTGCTTATTATGTTACATATAAAGATATATTAAATGTATCTTTTTTGTAACGGAAATAATTATAAGTATCATTTTCTTCCGGGAGTATTGAATTGGTTATTGGAGAAACGATTGAGTGTTGTGCGCTTCACAGGTACTTTAAAATAATGAGAAACTGTATAAAAACACAGAATAAGAAGATCCTGTATCTGCGACTATGGATTTTTCACATGTGTTAAAAAAATTGCCGACGTTTTAAAATCATTTTAACATAGCCTAACGGCAGCAATCGGTTGACTTACATTGCTGCAATTGAAATTTACGTAATGAAAACATCAACTGCCCACAGACGGAAAACGTTAAATGAATGAAACAAAAGATGAAAATGTCGGAACGCCGTGGCGATGAGATACGCGCCTATTCGGTCGTTATCTGACAAACGACTGCAAAATGAAATAGCGCGTATAAGGAAAAGCGGCAAAGTCATTATAAATAACTCCGCACACACATTTCCTACAGAAAGGAAACACGCGACTAGTTTCAGCCGACCGCTTCATCATGTGTGCGACACGTGTGGACTTGGGGTGTTAGCGTACCGTTGAAAACGTTATTTTGAAATGTGAATGAAATCCATACGTTCCACATGGTTTAAGTCAGACTTACCTTGCCGTGTATCGAACACGCGACCTTAATACTGTTTTACATTGCATTGTTTCATCAGTTAAAAATGATTTCATTAAATTTTATTTAAATGTAGAGGAAGTACGTTAGGTTTGCAAGGATGAAAATATTTGGCACGCGGTCCTATCTGCCCACCCTATTAAGGACCTGGAGTGATGGTATAGTAAAAATAATAACAACAAATTGAATCTTCTGGCGGTTTGATTTCAGAAATTGAAATTTCACCAAAATCAAAACATAAAACCATATCATAACCATTCAAGACGATATTGTGTGCTAAATATTATCGCCAGACTCATTTGAAAGTAATACATTATTGAACTTTGACTTTTAATTATCTTAAGACTTATACCGGTTAACCAACTTCCAAATCGTTTCTGGTCGTTCAATGATGCAAAGTAATTTCATACACACAAGAACTGTTTGAAATAAATTGGTTGAAGTATTTTGTTTTACGCAGTTATATACGATGTTCCTGGCGGAAGTTGTTCTAAACTGTTTACGATGAAATCTATCAACGATGAAACTCTTTGTTTGATTATGATTAAGGTATGATGGGGATTGGATCGGTGATTGTGTACTAATCAGACGCCCCAAATCGTTTATTAATCAGGTTAAACCGTTTGGTTGACAGTGACTGTCAGTTTAAGTTGTTTTCGACTGAGCTCAGATGTACCACTTATGAAATGTATAAAATATCGATATACACAATGTATTAGTAACATGTAACATTAATGTGTGGTTGCAATTCTTTTGACAGCTTGTTTTTAGAGACAGATCTCCCGAGGAAATGCGGGAGGGAAGCTTTTGAACATGTATGCTGCGCCACGCTTAGCCACGCTGCGCCATTCTGTGCAATGCTTCGTCATGCTGCCCTTGCTGCTCCAAAGCGGGTTGCCGGACATAACCGTTGATAAATAAACTTATATTAATACATCTATAGAATGGCCTGTTGGTCAAGTGATTAGCGAACCTAGGCTGAGCCTTAGGCTAAGGGTTCGATTACCACCCAGGTAACATATTTGTGTAAGGAGCACCAGTGTTTCTCTATGGGCATAAAGGTATCTCTATAAGAATGTATTTAGAAGAGTACATATTTTATCATATGTCTGATTGTGATGAGACGATCTTTCTTATATTACGGAACAAATGGCTGTTGTATAAAATAGATTTTTTGCTACATAATTGATAAAAAATATTTCTATAATTTGCCACTAATTCGGGTTCGTCACCGAAAATCGTTCATGAATTACGGTACAAACAAAATGGCGTGTCTGAGCGGACTTCTACTTTACGCACAGTAAACAATCATTTGCGGATAGCTTGTCTTGTTTGGTTGGCTTATTGTTCAACAGACTGTTTACTTGCTTATAGTTGCAAATCCACGAAATTTAATTCAACTCATCGAAGTGAAAAGTGGGCGTAGTAATTTAATTGTAACTGCTAAACTTATTAATTTAACAATAACAACTCCGTTTATTCACTAATAACTTTAAGTTAAATAGCAATTGAAATTATTTACTGTTTGGGAAGATTTTTGTTTTGAAGAGATTAAGAAAGTTCAATACAGACGTAATATACTTTTTAATTTCTTTTCGTCGTTCTAATAAATGTGAAACTATAAACGTTCCTCAGTTTTTCGCAAACGGTTGAGACATTTTATATTACATTAAAATTGTGTTTAAACGTATCAAAAACTTCTTTGTGGAATTTATCATTATGAATGAGTTCAAAAGAAATCTGGGTTGCTCATTTACAGTAAAAAAGACAAAATGAAATCTTTAAGCATCTGAACATTGCAAAAAAAGATTTATCTATAAAATGTACAAGATTTATTATGTTGTTGATATTTACTATGTCAATACAGTAGGTACTTATGCTTTAATAATTTAATAATGTCAACAGATTTGGACTACTATTGGCAAAACCGCTCAAGCCAATAAATAAACAACCATAAATGAACAGTTTTTTTTCAAGTTAATAAAATAAGACCATATCTTTTTTAGTTGAAGAGTAAACACAACAATTTTTCTCATATGTGTCTTGTAGAATGTAATTGTGTTTAGTTATATAACTACATATTACTATATACAACATAGGTATGTGTATATTTATAATTATATAACTTTTAAATTTATGTATGTATATGTAACTTTTAAATTTAATATTAAAATTAAAGAAGAGAATGCCACTAAGCATTAAGTCCGCCCTTTGTACAACCTTTTAGTTTAAGGTGTCATAAAAAAGTGTAAATAAATAAATAAATAAACAAAAAAAAATGTACCACGGTGAAGTGAAGTATAAAATTTATTTATTTTTCGTCTATTACTTAAATGTTATCTACGGGCATAAGTTCGCCCTCATACAGTTACTAGTATTCCCAGTGGCCGTTTCTTTCTATTTTCGCAAATAGCTATAAGTGGTAAACCGTGAACGCGCAAAAATAAAATGTATTCGGCCTACCGAATCAACAATGTCATTAACCCCCGTAGTGTGGCAATCAGGGAGTAAGTGGGAATTTCCGCGTCGTTTGATACAGCTCCCAGCTAAATGTTAAGAGCTCACCAGTGGAACTACCGCCCGCGCTGCGACACACGGCCCGGCGCGGAAACTTTTCATAAAATAATCATTCACATTATTAATATCATTATTAGTGAATACAATTTCACAGTGACCTGCGTATTATTTGTTTGATTCGTTAAAGTTATATTTCTTTCGTGCTGTAAAATATTTATATCTGTAGCAATTACGTATACAGGATAATATTTACCGCCTTGGATCACAAATGTATAATATAGTAACATTTATTTGTACGTAGACCGTTACAGTAGAATTAACTCACATCCATTCTATGTAGTATATAAAAATAGAGATAGATTTTTATTGTTGTGATAAATGCGGGATGTTTAAAAACGTACATATATATAATATATAAACTCAAGCGCTCATAACCCTGCGGAGTGGCAAATCACATACAATCTGTCATATTAAAGGACCTCGCAAGTGGTCAACCAAAGAAAATCTAATATTTAGGCATTATGTATGCCAGTACATTTATCCAATATTTATTCATTTATATTGACTGGCCTCGTGGTCAAGTGGCTGGAGACTATGACTGCAAAACCGGTCGTGGGTTCGATTCTCACTCAGCACAGCACAGCACATTTGTTTCTTCTGTGTCTGGGTGTAATAAAAATATCTGTATAAGTATAATTTATCAGTTTGTTCGTCATGTCTCTGGTTACCATCATAATACAGGCATTCAATTGCCCAATTACTGATCAGACAGCCGTGTGTGAAATTGTCCTAAGAATTCATATATTATTATTATTATTATTATATTGAACAATTTGTGTTTACATCAATTGTAAGTGTTCGTATGTCACGAGTTAATATATGGGGCGATAGTTCCGTTTCTAATTAAATGCGTCTGTATTGTCGGTGTCCGCGGCGCGAGATGGTTTTAAATGTTTGTTTAAAACAATGATACTTTGAACACTGCTTTAATTTTTTCCCAACACATTGTAAATTAAAAATTACTGAAAAAATAACTGCTGACGTTCATATTCATGAAGGTTCAGTAACAGTGTTTTGTCTGTTTATGGTATTTTTCTCTTATTTCTAATATTTCATATGTGTTAAAAAGCCACGAAAAGTTTAGGTTTGATCATTATTAATGGATATCATTTTTTTAGGGTTATAAGGTCTTTTTATAAGTATGTTCTCTTCGAATTTCAAATCATTCCATAATTCTTATATTTACAGATATATCGATATTATTATGTAGGTGTGAAGTATTAAAATACTTGTAATATGTCTGTGTTAAAGGTGCTACTAATGAAAATTAAGCTGTAAAAACGATTTATCGGAAGCGGAACAATATATATTGAATTCATGTTTATTTCGTTTCAGCCATTAACAGTTTTGTATACGATCGAGGTACAATGGAATTTCGGAGAAAATTATTCGCTTGAAATCGTCATGTGAGCTGGAATCGTATTTAAGTAACAAAACTTTTGCTCTTTTTTACACATACTTATATATCCGTGTAGGATAGTTTCGAGTTTAATAAACAGTTACATTAGTGCACTTAATTGTAATTTACTTGAAAGGAGAATTGTGCGACATCTCGCCTCGTTTATGATTTGTAATATTGAAGGCTGATCACGTTTCTTGAATGCGTAAAAGTCACCAAGTTGTCAAACTGTATAATAATTAGTAAACTCGATCTATGAATTGGCACCGACTTGTGGCAAATGTCAGCATTGCACATTGCAAAAGGTTTCCAGCCGATTAGAGGGACATAAAATCATTGCCGATTGCAGACAAGATAGTAATTACAATATAAATAAATGGGGCGATACATTTCCAACAGCATTTTTGCGTTTTCTGCTACATATACATATATATGTAAATATAATGATCATAGCAATAAGGTCATTAAACTAACTTACAAGCAAGAAGGACTCTAAACAAACAAACTAATAAATTAAATGTACATATGTATGCCATTGTTATTAGTTATATTGAAAATGGACCCAAAATATGCCTTGTGAGGCTTCGTCGTGACTCTATTCTATTGTATAGAAGGCTAACAATTACTCCATAAATGTTGACTTATGAGTATGCTTGTAAGTTTTGATTGTCCAAGAAGACTGAATAATTTATACTCATGTTAGTGAAACAAGAAAATTATTAATAAACATAGAGCAAATGTTCGTTCACATTACTCGTAATAATCATTTATTCGAAATAACGGGCGTTTTATGACTTAAAATCAATATATACTTATTGGATTTTATATGGCCCTTTAGCGAACTCAAAAAGTGTAATAATGTTTGCTAATTTACGGCGTACTACGCTTCAGCTTAAGGCACCGTTAAGCTCCGGTATCACGCTGTGGGGTTAATAGTATTAACGTGCAAGATGTATTGGGTTTACAGAAAAATGTTCTATAGCCTACAGCTTTTTGGATATTTTTCTGGTACATTATTACCGCGACACCGTGTACATAATATACGTTCCTTGCTAATATTTAAATGAATAAGAAATTAAGACAGTTGAACTGTGGGGACGATGATATGAAGGTGGTGGGAGGTGCAGTAGTTATGTATTTCGATAAAAGTTCAGTTAGTCAAATTTTTTAAGCTTGGGATTAAATACTGTATTTTGATTTAAGAAATTCTACATAGCTAACACTTTTCGGTAAAATAGTATGATACAGCTTCCTGTAACGAGAATAATTTTACACCTGCAATTCCGAAAAAAAAAATCGTTAAGTCGTACGTGTTACAAATAAAAATTTCATTCTATATAATTTTACACTGCATTTCGGTTATATCGTAATTATGTTTATGGAAGTTACAGAGCAATTTTCAATAAATACTCTCGAGACGCTCACCACCACATTTAAAACAGGTCGACAATATTTATAATTAGGTTTCATGCCACGAAAAAGTTCACTTGGTAAGTTCGAACAAG
>DWEM01001466.1:0-14174 GCA_018245935.1 Agara belti belti | reverse complement strand
TACGACAATTCATTTATTAAAATGTATTTGCAATGTACCTACCTATAGGTTACTTTTACTTACCAATTCTCCACGAACCAATAAATGATAATATACCACAAGTAAACATCAGAATACCGGCGCCAAGAGACTTCGCCGAAGCAATTCGGACAAGCAATAAACGAGAAATCCAGTTAACCTAGATCCACGCTCGTCAATGCTATAAGTTATAATGCCTACTCGGGACTTGTCATTGCTATATATCTAGTAACTTACAATTTCTTATAACCGAAAAAAGCAATACCTCATTTCACATTTAACTCTTTCTTAAATTTACAAACAGCTACTGTGAGTTTATACAGTGCATTATATTTGTATTTAATTGCATCAAACATATTATTAACATTGATATTGATAGCTTGCATTTTGTTATTGGGTTAGTTCAATGCAATCGTAGACCGAAATATAAAGTAATATACTGGAGATTATAAATAAACGTGATTTAAAACCACTATAAGTATCCTAACTGCATAATCTAATTTGATTAAAAGTGCCACTAAAGTTTTATCATTATACCAAAAGCAATTTTGCAACATTTTGAAAATTAAAATAAGCTTCGGTAAGTAGAATTTGTGCAAAAGTTGCGGTAATATTTTGACCCACATAATGATCCCAGTGGAACGTAACTGGGTCAGTGAGCAGGTCACGTGTCGCACCCAAAATGCTGAAACGGATGGCAACTCGTACATTTAACGGTCCAAACGCCCTTGCCTTTATCAGTGACCTTCAGTTATTGCATAAAATATATGTATTTCCTCTGTTACACATCAATATCGCTTTACACTAGGGTTATCACATATTATATATGTCATATTCTCGTATGGCGTGCTTACGCCCTCTCGTTCAGAGATCGATCTTTGCATCTAAACACGCTTCAAGCTTATTCGACAAATCTGACCGTATGTTAAAAATGGTAATGATTAACTGAGCCGACTTCACTAAAAGCCTCCGTTACGATTTTTTAACATTGCTTGAATGCATTTTTGTGCACATCTGCTGAATACACCAGAATTGGTATTGTTTGATCTCAATAGCCAGTGCGCTCGGTCTAGATCCACTGATTTATCTAACTAACTTGATATTTGAGCAGCGTGCCTGTCCAATGTTAGTTCAGTTTGTTTAATTTTTATAAGCGTTAATAACATTTTTTTTAAACTGGTGCCAGCCCTGCTATTGTACTGTACTGTGGGGTGGTGTGTGCGGCAGTATGGTGTCACGTTACAATACTGACTTAGCTTGTCTGAGCCACTGTTTACATTGTATACCTAGGTGTATTGTGTATGTGTGCGCACTCGCCTGATTAGTCAAGCCGAAGTATCGATTACTATTATTAACGTATATAATTCTCTTCTCGATTTCAAAGTAAACCCAGTAAATAAAATGTTTCTATTGTAGAGACATTATTCATTTATTTATATTACGTTTTTGTACCTGAAAGTCGGTATGCGTCTCTAGGTAGAGTGTCTAAACGTAGTTGTTACTAGATTCTAAGATCTCTATGTAGGATATCTACATGAGATCTTATGATATATATACGTAGATGTAATATTTGTAAACGGCATTATCAGTTAGCTGACGTGTATCTCCACATTGCTGCTATAAGAGTAATAACACAGAAAGCAACAGTATATATATTTAAAGAAAAAGAAAAAGTACTACGATGATTTCAAAATGTCTGCAAAGCATTTACACGTCTCACTGTAGGGGAAAGATGTTTAGAAAAGATTACAGTGTTGATAACGCTCAGCTGTTTCTTACTTCGAATACGATCATCAATGTTGTCTGATGTAACTCAAGATACCAGGAAGAAAAAATATAATACGAACAATGACAGTTACCTGCTCGATAAATATAACTATTTGCGGTTGCTTGCCAAATGGTTACAGCTGCCTAGTTCGCAGTATGTATAGCAACCACCGATGACTATCCGCTTAATCGCTGGTAACCACGTCATTATGTATTACTCAAGTATTCTCTTCGACAATTGTGATTCCACAGTCAATGTAAATCCCCATTATACAAAAATGACATCCAATATGAGTTATAAAAAATGCTTCGTTGTAAACAAGGTGAAGGGTGAACTACATTTCCTATATGTAGTTATTGAATTAGGTAACTTACGTAAATAAATATAGGTTGCTTCCCACGAATAGAGCCTTTAAATAGCTAAGTTTGTGGTCACAAGTCGACGATGACGAATCGAATTCTCTTTGTCTTTGTCGTTGTAGAATCTCCAACAACACTCTCGGGAATTCCCGGACTTGGTGAAAGTCTGGGACCTACAGTACTGCGTCAAACAATTAACATATTTCACGTATCTCATTTACAGATCAACAGCAAATACAGCGAAGAGTTAGCTGAAGAGTGCCTGGAATGGGTGCGGCAGATCACCGGTGAACCACAAAACATTTCCGGCGACATGGACAACTTCTACGAAGTGCTTAAAGACGGCACGCTGCTTTGCAAGTAAGTAAAGGCACAGCGAAACGCCGATGCGGTTGCAGATATCAAACAAGCTCAGGATTGGCTACTAAACCTGTATCTGCACTGGATTTAGGTGGAGTATCCTTCTGGTCTACCGCAATTGCAAGAGCCCCTACCGGCAGTGGGACGCCAAAAACGTTGCAGCCAAAGGCACAGATGTTATGTGGTATAAACACTAACACATTACGTAGTGTTAATTTCATTGATCCTCGGAGACAACTCATCTGTGAAATATTTTCATTACACCTTTATCCCTGTATAAGGGTAGATATTGATCAGTATGAGCTGCAGTGAACCTTGAAATGAGACGGCTATCGTGACCGCTAACTACTTGTGCGCCGCTCTCCGCTGCATCAAGAGTCAACATTAAGAGCTTTTAATCTCAAATACTACCTCACGTATTTACAGGCTCGCCAACGGCATCCAATCGGGCATAATCAAGAAGATCAACGAATCCAAAATGGCTTTCAAGTGCATGGAAAACATCAACGCCTTCCTGGAAGCAGCGAGACAATTGGGCGTTCCAGCACAAGAAACATTCCAAACTGTGGATCTGTGGGAGCGACAGAACTTGAACTCTGTTGTCATCTGTTTGCAGTCTCTTGGAAGAAAGGTTAGTTTATATATTACTAGCTATTACTCGCGGCTTCACCCGCGTTGTCAAAAGGTTTTATTTCGTCCACACATCAAACCGTTATTGCGCCCGTAGCGCCATCTATATTGCTTATTTGATAAAATCGTGTTTTGATTTGAAAGAAAGACAAACAAACAAACATTTTCGCATTTATAATATTATATTGGTATGAATGCGACTTTTACCAATTTTTCAAATCTAAATCTTGTCAAAATTCCAAAAAATACACTTCACATGAATTCATTGTCAACTGCATATATCACAAATAACAAATATCACCTAAACAGGCAAGACGTACAACGAAGATGTTCGCGCGAAATCCTCAACGTAAAGATGGAAATCTTTATTTATTCGTGTTATCTTGACAATGATCTAGAAGGAAACACAATATGTGACGTAAGTGCACATATGCAAACCAACGACCCTAAACATACTCACGATGCGCGGAATGCATTTGTTTACTTACACGATAATATTTCATTTGTACATATGACGTAGATAAAAATCCTATCGTTAAAAGTGTCCAGTTCATGCCCTTCTTCGTGGAGCATGTGATAGCCTGGATTGATCTATTTGAATTGTTTTAAAACCTAATACATATACACACTACAAATATTACCATAGTGAATCATCCTGTGTATAACTTACCTATTTTAGTATATACGATAGGCTGGTTAATAACTACTGCTTGCCAAAATGCTTATTACTATTGTATATATTTCCAGGCTGGTAACTTTGGAAAACCTACAATAGGACCGAAGGAAGCCGAGAAGAACGTAAGACACTTCACGGAGGAGCAGCTCAGGGCCGGTCAAGGCGTGATCTCCCTACAATACGGCTCGAACAAGGGCGCCAACCAGAGCGGCATCAACTTCGGGAACACTAGACATATGTAAATCACGCACAATATTAACTAAGTCAATATCTTAATTAATTTCTGCCCCTTCCAATACTACAACCACCGCTATTTTAAATTCTAGCTACTGGAATAATAATGCCAGAAATTACCTCCATCTGTTTATTATTAAGGAAAAATGATTATTGAATATTTGGGACTAGCACAATGTCTATCTTATAAAATTGACAAAAAATATTATATGTCTCTAGATTGTTCATGAGTATTTCATATTATTACGAGATTTAAATTATAGTTAACTTAATATAAAAAAGTATACTAAAGCTGTGTACTTGTTTCATCGAAAAAGTCAATATTTACGTAAGTGTAAGAATAGCTAAAAGTTTAAGGACCACGTCGACGTTTGTAGTTTTAAATTCTCAATTTGAATCTCTCAGTACATTTTCAGTCCTTACGACCAATCTTTGTAGAGTTCGTGACCTTTTGTAATTCTTGATCATTCCTGAATCATTCCATTACCTTGGAATTTATTTTTGTACCTATTTTATATTTTGGAAAGTTTTCTTTTGAAATGACCTATATAATAAATTTTATAAAATGTAACTAGGGAGCCGATAAATTGTAACCGATGAACCTTAAACGGAATTTATACATGTTTGTTTTTACATTTCTCAAAGTTTGCATTTTCATTCAAAATGTGTGCCAATTGCAATTCAATAAAATATCTGATCAATAAATTTCAGAGCTGATAAATATAGGACTCTCTTAATATTATTACATATGTATAACATAACTATATTTTAAAAAATTTGATCGTGCCTTCAAGGCTCCAAAGGAGTCATCTAATTGATCTTCGATGATGACTAACATATTTGCTTTTAACAAAATTCAAGATTGTCTTGATTCCTTATTTATTAATTAAAAAGTAACTATTCATTCCATATTGTATTTATTGTGTTTAGTACACACTGTGATTAACGTTTTTATGAATAGGTACATTATATATTCTTATAGCTATGTATTTGACGATGCGTAATGTTAGCTCTGTAAGTTTCATGAAGTTCATTCGGCTTTATGGAAGTACGTAGAATAAATAAGTTATGTATAAAACTTCATTATTGTTTTATTCCTCTAAGATCTAAACCCTATATATCTAATTAAATTCTATGACACTTACATTTAAATTCATTGTTAAAACACGTCTCTTCTATTATAATTTTACTTATACACCTAATTAATATTTGTCATGTACTGATTTTCTCCATTTATTTATATGAAGTAATGTGAAACCCACCAAAATGTTTTAGCAGGAGACTATTTAGTAGTCTCTTTAAGCATTATCAAAAACAGTGCCATCTAGTTTAGTTGTAAGAAATTTTTACAAATAAATATTCAACATTAATATAATGTTTTTGTAACTCTTACATAGGTTGCGCTATCAGTTATTAGTTATATTTAAATAGTTGAATGTAACTTTTTATAGACGATAGTTTGGCAAGTAATGACTGACGTCTAATAACTCTTAAAATATTGGACTTAAGTTTTATATCTTTAATAATGCTCTTAAACACCTAAAATTCGAAATTTCACAAATACAGCGACTTACCGATCATATTTACTAAATAATTAGGTTTAGAAAAAAGTCATGAAATCAATAATAAACAACGTTACAATATTTTGTATAAAATTAAGAACGTTGAACTTTTTTCTCACTCATTTATTTATGTACACACAAACTTATTTATTTATGTATTTTTATAGCTACATTTCAAGGAACTGCTGCAGAACTTTTCTAGATCCCAAAGTTTTAATCGACGACAACGATATCCTTTATCAAACTCTGTTCTCTGATTTATTATAAGCGGAGACCCATGTCCAACAGTGGAGAAATAAAAGCATTAAAATAAAGGGTTATTTTACAACAATGTATAACAACAACAACAACAACAACATACCGTCACGCCAGGTCCCTAACGGGGTAGGCAAAAAGCACCAAGTGCAATTTATTTATTAAATGTATTGTTATTTGTTATTTATTTTGTTTTTTTTTGTGCTTTCTGCCTACCCCGTTAGGGACCTGGCGTGATGATACCTTGTTGTTGTTGTTATTTTTCAACAATTTTAGTAACATTTTAGTACAATAGACCAGGCTCTAGTAGCAATACGAAGTAATCAAGTGCTCGATACCCCCAGCGGAGCCTTATCATATCATCCCGACCTTTGGTTTTGCAAGAATTATTTACATTATTAATATTGATTGTAGGAAATCAGGAACTACTTTTTAGGTCAACAATATATCTATCAGTTCATATAATTAAAGTATATTATCAGTAAGCGGACAAGAATTTATTTGAGATGAGAGATTTGCAGTCTCATTGTTAGCAAATTATTAGATAAATTAGTGATATTAAATGTAAATTGTTTTTATAAGTATGCTAATTTTCAATATTATCAAACACGATTAAATATTATGGATTTATAGTTTTCGAAAAGGTGTACTTTACTAATTTTACCTTCAAGAAATTCACAAAACGATTCTTTTTACGATACATCATGATAGATCAAGTTGACTATTATCAAATCGGCAATTCCACACTTATCGTACGCACAAACCTTTCAGCGGTTAATATGTACTTGTTTACATTAAATTTATAAGCTGTTTGATTTGGTTGATTGTATATAAACATTGTTATGGCTGGTATAATATTCCAAACGAAACAAGAGGTCTTAGTAACTGTCATTGAAATTTTACAATTGACATTAGCGGCTATTTGAAGTTTTGTGTCAATGTCATCGAAAAGAAAAACATGTCATAGCATACGGGCATAATATTGTTGTGAATGTGAAGCGAAAAAAAAGTAGCAACAAACAATGTCGTAACATGCCTTAGTCGCGGCTTTAAAAATCTATAGCTATACGTCTTGACCTTGTAACTAAGTAGTTAGTATCGAACGCAGGAACCTTTATATTACATGCCTAAGACGGTGTCATAGCAATTTTGAAAATGTCCACTTGATCGAAGAATGCTCAGATAATTGTAGTTAGAGTAATGTCTGCGTCGCAGTTGGGGGCGTACTCAAATGGCTGGGCGATAGACACGGCAGTGCCCGTTGACCTGCAGAACTCGAACGATAAAGACGTAAGTGGCCCCCTGTGGAGTTGTTTGTCATAGATAAGGGTCTCCTTTTGACCTTATCGCTGTTGACTTGAGGTTCCCGGGAAGGCGCTGTAAATAACGCGAGTGTGACATCAGTTTATGTATGATCTTAGTTGGTAAGTAAGATTATTTTAATTCGAAAATAGCTATGCATGTTCAGTTTTTACCAGACTGCTGACAGCCCACGACATATGGAAATTCAGTGCCAGGTATTTTTATAATACGTTTATACAAAGTATATGCTATTATTAGTGAAGTGGCATTATGTAATTAGTAACAGTAATTCATAAGCAAAAATGTAAAAATGTACAAGGTTGCATCATCAGCTATTTTTAGTAAAATATTAACTGTCATTTATGAAGATTATTCAAAGTCAAGTAAAAAAATATGTCTAAGAAGCACAATGAGTAAATGTGACATTTTGGTGGGTGTATTGGTTGAAGAGTGTTATTGTTAGTGTTTTTTAACAAATTTTAATTATTATTATATTTTATATTACTGTTTGCAATAACTTGTTGCGTTTTTTTTTAAATTAAGTAATTTCAATATCTGTGGAAACTACACACTTTATTCTATTATAAGCAAATAAAAAAAAATTCAGTATGTAAAGGGAACACAGTACAAAAATATTGAAATATTTTGTGTTAAACAGTACTATCACAGTGAAAGAAGATAATATACATCTAAAACTAAAATAGTAATGTCAGTGTTATTATTAACCCTTTGAATACTGAAGCAGAAACTTGTTGGAATATGGAATAATTAATTTGTTTCGGCATTCTAAGTGATAGTGGTAAAAAACAGCATTTCCTACATTATGACCGGTCATCCATTAATAGTAGCTATTAATAGGGTCGTAATAGCCATAATGAAGGTCAAGACTTGCCTTTTACGTAAATGATTGATTTACGCACAACACTAATGTCATTTGCTGTTCTACAAATCTGTGATAACACTTGTTTTTAACACCCATTTGTTATCAGTGCGACTCATTATTGTGAATCTTGATATTTATAAAGACGTAATGATGATATTGCAATCAGTAGTCATACTTAATGTGGAGGTGTGCTAACAACTTATATGAATACAGAATCTATTTATACAGTGCTAAGAGAAGATAATGACAGAATTGAAAGAGGTTAAAATTGTATTCAAGGAGTACTTAAATGTAAGTGAATAATCTGTGAATACTGTATATAAATATGATTGGTTTTTTAGACCCATTATTGTCCACTGCTGGATAGCGGTCTCCTCCCATATTGGAAAGGCAATAGTCTACCACACAGGCCAAGTGTGATTTGGCAGACTTCACACACACCTCAGACAATATTATATACTGTATAACATCTCTAAGGTGTGCTGGTTTTCTCACAATGTTTTCCTTCACAGTTATAGCGGGTGCTAATAACATTTTTGAGTCATAAAATGCATATCACATTTGGAAAGTCAGTCAGTATAATTTTGTATGATATGCATAGAAATGTGTAACTTTTCTGCTAAGCAGATCATATCTAAATAGTATAGCCCTGATAAAGTTAATATTTCTTGGTGGATTTGCTTATTATGTATTTACTTTGTCCAAAATTCTCAATTTATTTATTTTGTATTTGTATCCTACAGACTTATTGTTCATTATTCAAAATGCAAACTTATTATACCAAAGGGCTTGTAAAAAATATAAATAAACACAATAGAAATTATTGAGACTTGATAATATAATTAATGTTCTTGTGTAAAAAAAAAAACTCATATATTTACATATATAATTATACAAAAAATAATATACAAAACCCATATATTATACAAAAAAAGAAATAAGTACATTTACAATTAATATAATTAAAACGAGGTAATTACAACTTACATTTCAAACTCCTCACACATTGTCTTTCATTGTTGAAATGTGATATTTCCACGCTGAAATACTTTTCTATTGTATTATATTCTCCATATAATCTCACTCTATTATTATAGATTTATTAATTATTACTTGTTATATATTAATCACCCTAGTTGTTTAATTACTATGTAATGTAATAGCCAAGTTATTAATTATGGTTCATTTTCATGCATACACAAAAACTTTGTTATCTTTACTGTCAACAGTCGTATAATTAATCTAAAATGTATCGTAATAGGTCATACCGTTTCAAACAAAATTAATTACATTTTAAATCATTCTACACGAGTGTGATCAACGCTTTTTTTCGTACGATGAAGATTATTCCAACAAAGCAGTCTATTTTATTAATTAGCACTTGTTTACAGTTCATCTTATCATTGAGTATTCCGTACCTACTCGTTACCCCCTAGTTAGCACAACTGTAGATAGTTGTTATCGGGCCGGGGTGGGAGTCGCGACCTCAGTCCCCATCACCCACGACCGTCGTCTGCCACAGATAACGAAACGTATATATTACCTAACGCTGTCGGTGCAGACCGCTTTTAAATTCAGTGCGCTCTTACAAGTCGTCGCGATTACACATAATCTTTTCGTCCGCTTTTAAAATATTCAAAGTTAATTCCTGTAATTTTGTCATTCGCCCTTTACACAGTCCTGATGGCTAAGTTTGTTAATTACAGTGATTTTCTGTCCCCTTTGTAATTTTCCGTGTGTATTGTGTATAAAGACAATAAAGTTGCATAAAGCAGCTAATATAGCGGAGTCGGTGAAACTTTTAAAATTCGCACTGGGAACAGCATACATGTATCGATATTTGAACGAATTGATACAAAAAATGACCATTACCTTAATGTACCGCATCAACCCCATTTACTATTCAGACTATTCGGATACGATTTAGGATTGTCTTTGAAGCTATTCAAAGTTAAACTCGCTCTTTGCCATTGGCTCTACGATTTCGAATACTACAAATTTGGCCTCTACCCCAAAGATATAACCTGACGTTACGCTTCTGTTTTTCAAAAACACTTGCAATAAAGAAAAATGGACATCGTGGCGAATGTAAGTTAATACATTTTATAGGTTTATTTGAATCCTTAGATGTCTTATTTTATATTTAATAATTCCATTACTGGACTTTGAATAATTGAACAATATTTCAAGCTTTCGTATACAGTTTCAAGCATTCTAAAAATCTCTTGTACTGTAGATACAGTCTATGCCTACTCACTACAACATCAAATTACGCTTTAATTAAATATCGAGGGAATATGACATAATTTAAGCGTATTGTATCACGATATCGTCCGTTTCTCGTGTAAAATAAAGTCAAAGTTTATCGGTAAGTGTGAGTAATTAAAACATGTGATATTTGTATTCAGTATCACCCGGTGCTTAAGGCGTTCCTCGCGGGTTCGTTTTCGGGCACGTTCAGTACGATCCTCTTCCAGCCCCTCGACTTGGTGAAGACGAGGCTCCAGAATCCGGGCCAGCATGTTGTTGCGACGGCAGTCAAGTAAGTTTAAATTCTATGCGTAAAAATCTAAGCCGTGAGTCGTTAAAAGCTAACATAGGTTTCGTTAATCGATTAAAGAATTTTTTAATATTCCTAACATACAATATATCGCCCGTTGGACAACTATAAAACTCAATTTTACCTTGGCTTCCGTTGAATTTAACATCACAGTGCTATATGTTTGACTCTTAATTCTTTATATTTAGTAAGTGATATACAAAACTTTGCATCCAACACCAATTCACACACTCACCACCGCACCCACTGAGATGAATTTAAATAATACTGTTCACTGATCCTTTTGAGTTACTATTTTAAAGTCACAGATAAAATTAACCATAAAATACAGAGAATATATCTAGACGGCGTTAAGCCTTGTTGTAAATCCCTACGTCATATTTTTTTATCTACTATTTGCTTAAATCGCCAAACACTGATTGCAACTGTTTCTAGGCGGTTGGCATTATCGTCCAAGAATGAGCTCATATA
The DNA here is from genome assembly GCA_018245935.1 of Agara belti belti. Lineage (NCBI taxonomy): Eukaryota > Metazoa > Arthropoda > Insecta > Lepidoptera > Hesperiidae > Agara > Agara belti. Next base: position 3,096 of record DWEM01001466.1, on the reverse strand, counting down.
TGAAAGTTTGTTTAGTGTTGATAAAGTTTTATACAATAATTACTAGCTTACAATGTTGTATGAATTAATCTATTTGTTATTAAATGACCGAATGATAAAATGGAGAGCACAGAACGATCTATTGACATTGACACTAATAGCGAAAATAATATAATTGTAATTTCACATTAGTAATCTTGATCAAATCCCTAAGAAAAAATCTCAGTATGTTTTTCTATGCGTGACCTGTGTTGCCAAAAGTAAAATTAAAAAAATACAATCATTATTGCACATGAAATTAAACAAACAATAATATTTTTGCAGAATAAACAAGTTATGTTTAGCATTTCTATTATTTCACTGAAACCTCTAAAGGGTGGTGTGTCATAAAAATTTTCTTTTCATAGCAGCCGAATCCAACCCGGGATGATCACGATTTTCGCGAACATCATACGCCAGGAGCAGTTAGCTGGACTATGGCGGGGCATGGTGCCCTCCATAGCGCGCTGTGTGCCCGGCGTGGGGTTGTACTTCTCATCTCTCCATTGGCTGAAGTCCAAGCTGGGCAAGACCAGGACCCAAGACCTGGGGGCGCTGGAGGCGGTCGCACTGGGCGTAGTCGCGCGGTCCATGAGCGGAGTCGCGCTCATACCGATCACGGTGATTAAGACAAGGTAACTAAGGATTGCTTTCATATACTTACCTTTGTAACTGGCTGATTAGTTCAGCGGTTAGTGAAATTGATTACTACGCCCGCGTTCGGTTCCCGTTCAGGACGAGTATCTGTTTGTTTTAATATTCACTCAATCATTGATGATCAGCTGATTGCCATAATAAACCGCTCGGTAGTAAGGCAACCTGTGCTCTTTTTGCTTCGCCGACATAAGACTTAATTCCTCGTCGCTTGTGGATCCTTCAAACGATTTAGCCTCATAGTTGCCAATTGCGTTATATACCTACATTCGTAATTACTTATTTCCTTAAGTATCTCCTTTGTGTCTTCTATAACATCTGCGTTGTGACGTTTATCTTATTTGTTGGTATTGGATAGATAATATATGAAAATAGCCTTAGCCCATTATATTACTATCTCTTGAATATCTTGAAAATCCTTCCTTTAAAGTTTTCCTCAATGATATCTCACTGTATTCGTATAATCATTCTATAATTAATCTCTCTAACAGTAGATAAGTAATGTTGAAACGTATTCACTTATCTCGAATCGCAAAAAATTAGGCATAATGATAGTGTGGTATTACCAATTCACAGATAGCTGTTCAAAACAAATTGATTTACCTTGACACTTTCATGCACTTATTCATAGTCTAATTATAATATTGCGCACCTAACTAATCGGATTTTTCACGAATCACGATAAAAACGGGCTAATTACGTTTTAATATTACGTTGCACATGTTTAGTTCCCCTATATACCTACGGGACTTTCGCATTGTTGTTATTTTGTAATGTAAATGGATTTCTCTGTCACCTCGTCTTTGTTATGCAAATATAGGTCAGTGTAAGTTTAAATAATCATTGGTTGCGTTTAAATCATTGCTTATTGCGTCAAACGGATTTCTATTGACCGTTTGGCGCATTGGTGTCTTGTCGGTTTTTCCCTGCTTTGGTTCCCGGTTCGATTACTCTCCGGGCACACGATGCAGAGTATCATAAGATTGGTGGTATTGGAATACGATGTTGTGTCTCGTATTAACAACTACCACTTGCATTTAAACTTGACTACCTCAATGTACCTACGTTCGTTTAAATATCTACATATTGTACATAGGTATTGTCCGTTGTCCACAGATACGAATCAGGGGTGTACAAATACAACAGTCTGAGTGGTGCACTGAAAGCTATATATAAGGCAGAGGGGATTAGAGGGTTGTCTTGTGGCTTGGGGCCAACCCTAGCGCGGGACGCTCCGTTTTCCGGACTGTATTTAATGTTCTACACGCAAACAAAACAAGCATTACCAAAAGGTGCGATAACTGTGTTATTCAATCATTTTTTTTGTTTTTGCCCATAATTTAATGCAAAATTTCCATAATTGTAAAATTTGTAAAGAAAAAGCGATAGCAATGTTGCTTTTTCAAAACACCCAAAAACATAGTAAATCATCAATATCATTGCTAAGAAGATTTGGCATCTGAGGTGTTCTCAAATATAATTGTCACAGAAAGCAATAAATCTTTTAGGAATATGAGATTCGAGCTTTTGCCCGCGGCTTCGTTCGCGTTAAGAAGTATTTTATCCCCTTGGGGGTAGAATCGATCAAAATCCTTTCTTAGCGGATGCCTACGTCATAGCATCTACCTGCATGTCAAATTTCAGCCCGATCCCTCCAGTGGTTTGGGCTGCGCGTTGACAGATGACAGTTGACAGACTATGTCAGTCAGTCTGTCACCTTTGAGTTATATATATTTAGATTACGTTACACCAATGTTGACATAACTCAGTTAACATTGGACTTTACGTACTCCAAAGTGAACATAAGTCATCGTTTCCAGAATGGCTGCAATCGCCAACGGCGTCCAGCGTGATGCACTTCAGCTGCGGCGTGCTGGCCGGGATAGCGGCGTCGCTCGCCACCAACCCGGCTGACGTGTTGAAGACCAAAATGCAGTTATATCCGGAGAAGTTTCCCAACGCATTCGGTGCTGCCGTTTACGTGCATCAGGTAATTGACACATTTTGATTTTTCCTCTTTTTAACTCTAAAAGTTTCCAAGGGAAATCTATACAAATAGATAAAATTTAAGTGCCTGTTTGTAATGTTAAAATAACCGCTTTTTACTAAATGCATATGTATGTAGGTATTTATACTAAAATATTTTCTTTTACAATTTTTGTCTGTCTGTTTGTTCCGGCTAATCTCTGGAACGGCCGGAACGATTTTGACGGGACTTTCAGCAACAGATAGCTGAAGTAATAAGCAGTAACTTGGGGTATTTTATTTTAGAATTATATAAAATACAATAACTTTTGTGTTAAATTCAAACGCGGACTAAAGCGCATGCTCAGTTAGTACTTAATAATACGTAACATCACGCCTATATTCCCCGAAGGGGTAGGCAGAGGAGTGTAGTACACCCCCACATTTCACCAGTTACGT
>DWEM01001465.1:0-14176 GCA_018245935.1 Agara belti belti | reverse complement strand
TTTTAGAAAATGCTTTCAAATTTAAAAATTGATTTAAGGAACTACGGTCGATTTTCGACCGCTAGGCGACCACTAGTTATTATTATTCCGCTTCTCAGCCCGTTCGTGCGGCGAGCCGGGCGACGTGCCCCACGGCTGGGTGACAGCCGAGTGCCACACCTTCGGATGCCGCGCGGTGGTCCAATGCGGACAGGGCTTCGAGCTGGTCGGCAAAGCTGAACGCTATTGCCAGGCAGACGGCGCTTGGGCTCCTAAGGAGCTCCCGACCTGCGTCCGTGAGTAACACGATAACCTAATACGATGATGAGGGTTTAGTGATGAGTCTGGTCGGTCTTACGTTCAATGTAATCGCTAATTGTCAAGAATGACTTCTTATGTATGCACTATTACTATTAATAATAGCGATAATGCGCTACGGAGGGATACACAAAGAATGTAAAGAGACTTGAGGCGTTTCATAAAATTCTGATCGTTTTCATAAAAGCACACGATGAGACAATCTTGACGATTAGCTTTTGGGATTTAAGTAATAACAATCACATTTTATTCCCTGCAATGTGATTCTTCAGTGCTTCTGGTGCTGTTCGTTTTGTCAAAGTCGCGTACGCGCGCGGGCTCATCATTAAATCCGTGGAAATTTACAATCTTGGCGTTTCTCGCATTGCTTCGTGACAATGTAGTTGCCGATTTCAGTGTCGTCCTTAATTTTGGAATGTTGCATGGTTTTAAAGTTCGTGGATAAATGTCTACATGTTCTGCCGGTGACTAGTTGGCATGGCGCTTGGTATTTAACGAGTTATCATGGCTATCACTCAGCAATATCATTGTCATGATGCAATTAGTTTGATCGGATCTCCCACTAGAATTGGAAACTATTGAATATCTACTGACTGTAGATATCTTTATGTCTTTGTTAATTTAAGAAAGCACTTCACGAAAATCTTAACCATCTATATTCGTTTGTTAATTATTAATATTACTTTCTAAGCTTGTAAAGTTTTCCTACGAAATATTTATGAGTTTCTCAGGGTTTACGTTTGGTCCCTCAAAATTTTCGCCCGGAAATCTATGTGGGAGCAAAAATTTCCAAAAACCAGTGGGATATCTAGACATTTTATTAGATCGAATTAGATGTGAATTATAATTTTTAAAACATCTTTTTTCTCCTTTCCTGCTGCTCTTCAGAGGGAGAGAAGGGGACAGTTTGAATCAATCATTACATTCCGTAGCATTTTGAATTGTTACAACTACGATATATAGTATATTGTTGTTCTCTTTAAATTATATGACATTAGAAATGCGATTTTTCGAATTTCATGAGTCAAAATTTCAATGGCCATGATAAAATTATTAAATGATATTATCAGAAATACCTTTACTGCCTATAGCCTATTATAGCTACATGTTTGTAGAGAACCTATAACATTTGTAGTCGAAGCTTATTTCGATGTTACCGTGCAAGAATTTACTGTAAAGACTTCCTTAAATTTAACTTGTACTGTGCTGTAGCCAAATAAAGGTAAATATAATATTATTGTTTTATTTCGTCCAGTGCATGCGGTGCTTACTTATTTCTGCATGTTTCTTTATCCTTAAAGGAAAATATAAAAAAAATAATAAATGTTAATTACCCCGATATAAAACCATTGTCGCATCCCGGATTAACCTATCCCTGATAAATTTGTATAAATTAAACTTAATTATCCAAATTTTAAATTATTAAGAAATTAGCTTTAACGCCATCTATGACTTCGAGTGGGAGTTACGTTAATGCGACGCCTGTCGCCATCTAGTGGTCACGCAGGTGCAGTGTCCGCCTCCAGAGGCGCCACGCCACGGAAAGGCAGTGTACACGTCGTGTGCATACAACTCTGTGGTGTCGTACGAATGCAAATATGGATATCGACTAGTCGGAGACGCGACGCGGCGCTGCGGTGCGGATAAAAGATGGTCAGGAATGCAACCTATATGCAAAGGTGAGGCATTTATTGCAACACGGCAAGAGAAATATAAAAAGACTGCTTATATTAATAAAATACTTACTGAACTTATCATGCCAATTAATGTTCAATGTTAATCTACGTAGTAAATCATAATAAGGTAGAAAATGTTCCCACGCATGACCAATCTGATACCTCTTTCGGTATATCAAAAAGATATTTAATAGAATAAACAATAAAAACCATACATGAAACAATCGCAATAATTTCAGAAATAAACTGCGGTCATCCAGGCCAACTGTGGAACGGGTGGCTGGAGAATATTTCGTCAGGCACAGGCCTGGGGGCATCAATAATATTCCGATGTCAGGATGGAATGAAGATGGAAGGCAACGGGTCTGCGATATGCCAGAACGATGGGACTTGGAGTCATCCGTTGCCAATGTGCTTAGGTAAGATTGATATCAGTAGACTGCAATCGCTCATATGGTGGAACTGGAGTATACAAATTCATGGTTCCTAATGGGAGAAATAATATTATCTTCCACCATTGTCTTAGAAGATACACTCAATTATACTCACTTCAAATCTTCGACCTTTGATCATGAGAAAATATTCGCCAAGTCTATAAGAATGGGTTTAAGTTTTTTGATTACATGGATTGACAATTTTCTCATCTGCTTAAAACCTGGGTAATATCTTCCACATACGCTCAGCACCGTGTGTCGTGCCACACGTGTCACAAGGGAAGGTGGTGTTGATGGAGAACAAGACGGGGGGCAACGATACACATGAACACACGCAAATCGTCGGCAGCTCTTCTATGGTCCAGCATGGTAAGTTCCTCCGTACTAACATAGTTTGCTTATTTATGGACCTAAATAACCTGAATGTCTTTCTTCTTTCTATTCAAAACAATCTCTTCTAAAGATCGATTTTTCTAAAGACTCGCTTCGCAACATGGTCTTTTTCATGACTTATTTGATTTTGATAGTATGTGATCTTTTACTTAAATTTACAGGAGATATGATCGTGGTGAATTGCGAGAAGAACTATGAGTTTCCGTCGAACAATCTCGCGGTTATCTGCAACAACGGCACCTGGACCCAGATACCCAGATGTCAACCGGCGAGGTGAGACCATTAGGCCCATTAAATAAGAAAGAAGCTATTCTAAATTCAAAACCCAAGCCTTCATTTTATCACAAAGTGCATCATACGTGCAAATAATGAATGTCAAAAATCCGGCTTTATGTATAACCATACACGTGGACTAATAGAAAATCGTCATTGGAAAATAACTCTCGGCACTCTTTTATTATACTCTTAATCACTACAGTTCAGTGAAGTGCAGTGCAGTTTATGTATTTGACATATGAATTAAGTAATCTTGGTTGAATTGAATTAAGTAAATTAAGTAAACTTGGGTTGAGTATAGAATTTTATGCTTCGAATTACTCTAAAAAGAACTGTCTTCAAAAACTCCTTGTACAGAAGGAACCAAAAGTCACGAGTATTACTGCAATACAAAAATTGGTCTTGTAGAATCTTCCTATTGATGCGCCATTCGCTTGTTATTTCGTCGGTATTTTATAGAACGTCATAATTGCAGATGCAAGAAAATGCCAAAATACCCAAGAAATGGAATGGTGATCGCCCCGAAGACGGAACACGGTATGAAAGCGAGGTTTAGATGCAAAGATGGATTCGAATTGAAGGGGAACTCGATTGTGATATGCTCGTTCGGTAATTGGAGCGGCGAGACGCCGAGGTGTGAAGAAGGTAATTTAGAATGTACTTATTTCTCTCTTTCATCAAGCCGATTTGCATTGTCACAATTGGACAGGGATCTCTTCTCAGAAGGATCTCACTCACAATTTAGTGATTTAGATTCCAGCCTTCCGAGCTTTTGGAAGTGAAGACCTTCACCAGCACCTCTGATTTTGGATAAAGTTGGTGATAGCAATAGTATAACGTTTGAATAAATTTTAATAATAGACATCTCTGAACTGAAGGCGTTTTCAACTTGACCGCTTCAGACTTTTAGATTACCTGAATAAAGATAACAAAATAAACATTTTATTTGCAGTGTTCTGCCCGTTTCCCGGATACATAGAGAATGGAAAGGTACTTCTGGTTGGAAATATGGGGCTGTACGATTATCGGCCTTATGTTAAAAAGGTAAACTTTGTAATTTCTCGACCACTGTCAACTAAGTTGTAACGTCTAATATTTTAACATGCTTACCTCATAGTCTTCAAATGATAAAGGCTTGAAAAAAACTACACTTCCTAGAAAATAGTGGACAGACCAGATTTACCACCGTCACCAAGATAAATAATAAAAGCATTGAATAAGTCCAATTTCTGAGTGAATTTTAATTCCAGGTTGTAAACAATAAGCAAATTATGTACGAATGCGAAAAAGGTTACGTCTTATCTGAGGGTCCTCCTGGAGCTACCTGCGTCGGTGGCCATTGGAGTCCTAGAGAACTACCGAAGTAAATATCTTTATCTTTTGTTACGAATTAATAACATAGCGGTTATATAACATGCTATATGAAACCATGTAAAAATTCTCTGCTCTAATTTTTCAGATGCACCTTATACCAGCACCCTCGAATACGCTGGAGTAGGAGAAGACGCTCCGTAACGGAACCGGAGATAAGACACAGACGATCTGCTTACTTGCGCCAGTACTACAACAATCTCAAACGTCAATCGCTTGAACCTAATCAGCAACATTTAGATGAGCTCTACGACAAATACAATCATGACACCCGAAAGCCTACTTTAAGACATGCCAATTTTAAATTAATGAAGAAATTTGATCTTGAATTCCTAGAAGATGACGATATAGCTACGTCTGATACGGACACTCCCGATGGTGAAAACTTTCCAACTGCTGTTTACACTGTTTATAATGTTCACGGCGAACCTATTGGTCATAGACTGTATTCTTACCAGCCTGTGTACGAACCTGAAGAAGATGAAATTGTTCATCACGATGAGGTTCCAGATTATGAAGACTCCTCAGAGTTCGACGATATTCCTCACGTCACCGTTCTAAAGGGAGGTATGTTTCCCGACCATGAACTTGAGTCGCATAATGAAATTGCCGAAAATATTAATAAATTGAAACACCAATATTTCGAGAAGTATATTGACAAACGTAGAAAAAGATATTTGAATCAGAAAAGCGGAGAAACTTCTGCTATAGACCAAGAGGATAAAAAGGAAGTAGACGTGGAATTACAAGGGGCTGAAAACAAAGTCATACAAATGGATAGAAAGAAACCAGTAACACATAAATCTAGAACAAAACGTAATATCCATATTGAAGAATCGGATACTGAATTTCTAACAGTTAGACCCGATGAAAGAGAAGCCAAGTTGATTGACGACAGTGATCCTGACTTATTGAAAGTTATACCTTTGCAGCCGAAATTAAAAAATGAAACTTCCAATCATATACACGAAAAGGAAGTCGCAGTAATTCCGATACAATTCGTTAAGACCAATTCAACAGAAGTTGATAATATATTGGAGAAGCGTGATAAAAGAACAAGCAGAAAAACTGATAGACTCAATCAAACGACTGCTACTGTACCAAAAACGTAAGTAGTAATTATTTATTGAATCTCAATAAATAACTAAATACTGAATTCTTATATTTATAAACCAACTATAAATAAAGCGGTAGAATGTGAACGAAAAGAATTACATGAAATATAAATTATAATTTTGAAAGCTAGTGTTGTATATTCAACAGAGGACGAGAAGGCAAGGGTGGAAGAAATCGTCAACGTGAATCTTTAACCACCGAAGAGAAGGACGTCTCTGAAAATAAAGATGGTAACGAAAACAGCAACAAAACGGAGACAGAAAAGGGCAAGAAAGGTCGTCCAAAGAGCCCATGTGAGGCTATAGAGAGTGAACCCTACGTGAACATAGAAATTGTCAAATACGGCCGAGATCCAAATAATACTTTCAGCTCTGGTAAGTGATACTATTGTCCACTAAAACATGAGCAAAGTCACTAACGTTAGTTATATAGTTGAATTTGAAGGTTGGAAGGTAAATACCAAATATGAACATCACTCAATTCTTGATATGATTGATGGGATGTGCACTTCGCTTATATTTCAGGGACGATAGTCCGGGTCGCCTGTGGAAAGGGCTACGGTTTGAATTTAGAGTCAAACGCTACGGCCAAATGCGTGCGAGGGAGATGGAAACCAGAGAAGCCGAAATGTGAAATCCGTGAGTTGAAACTAGATAGCGTCCTCTTCTATCCTCCCCTCTCATACGGAATGAAACTTTTTGTAATGCGCATGACTTTTAAGTATTCAACTAATCTAAATTAGAGTTTAAACCTGTAGCGTTAGAGTGGTTTTTGCAGTGCCGTGTCACGTGCCAACCACGGAGTATGGCATTTACACCATGCCGCTGGACTCCGGCTTAGGGAGTCAGATGGTGTCTGGACTCACGCATGGGGATGAGAAGGAATTGAACGAAACCGACCCAGTACCTAACGGCCAGGTTGTACACTTCTCGTGTGAATATGGGTAAGTTTGTTCATTTTAATATACTAATTCGTTCCAGATCATAAGCGTCTGTATAGAATAGGGCATAAAATTGTTGAATTCTGTTAACAGCTACAACGTCCAAGGGCCGACAAACTTACGCTGTTGGCTTGGCGAGTGGGCTGTTACCAGTATGCCAGAATGCGTTGCAGGTAATTTTCTTTTAAACGTTTTTTCATTTATAGATATCACAACCCAAAATCAAATTTATGATCACACGGGTATAAAAACAAAAATGTAAATTTCAGAAAACCCAGGATATAAATGCCGATAGACGCCATTCCTAATACAGCTAATGACGATACACAAAATGTAAAAAATCTTGGTGGTAGAAAAATTTAATAGTTACGAGTAATCTTTTCACGTTATGAATGAATTATGAAATCAAGTATATTTATGCTTTTCTCAGCCCCATGTGAACTGCCTCTACTACACGGTGCTACATACGAAGCAGGGTATAGAGCTGGACTGACCGTGGCTCATGCATCATCGGTGAACATAGCCTGCGAGCCTGGCAGATCACCGCCTGCCACTCTCAACTGCCACCTGGGTAGACTGCAGCCAACTGTTCACGACTTTTGCAGACCTCTAGGTTTGTACTCTTAACATATAACAAATTTTGGTAACTGTCCTTCCTTAAAGAAACGTCACTAAACAGTACATTCTGTGCTCAATAATAAGGTACGGACCCAGCTTTTATAGATATGAAAACGATATTTCGAACATTTGCAAACAGGTAAGAAAGCAAGTGGAAATAAAGAAAGTGACTTCAAATTTCACATGACTTTAAAACCGTTATTTAAAAAATCCTTGAACTGTACGAACATACAGACATTATACATAGCAATACTTTACTTTTCAGCTAATCACACAAGGCCTCGGCCAACGTCTGAGTATCAAAGTGGATCAGACATTGTCAGAGAAGACATCTCTGAACTGGAACCCGATTTACAAGGAAAGGCTGTATCTGAGTGCGGTCCGCCAGCGAGGTAATAGCATTTCTGTATTTGGTTAATACTTACACAAAGATATTCAATTTAAACTAACAGGAACTCGAAATGTAGAATCTTTTATACTTCTCGTTTCAATATCAAGTTGCAATTCTGTTGAAATAGTTTTTATACGTGTTAAATGCATAAAAGATTCAGCAATTCGTTAAATATATGTTGTTCATTATCTATAAGTCCGCTTTCATTGTAGCTTATGTGTGAGTCTCTTAATTTTGTATATTAATTTCAATGGATGTCATTATCCAAATTATGTTTATTGCCAGTATCGATTTGTTTGGTTGAGCTTTGATTTTGTGGACTGGCAACGAAATTCAATGGTCCTCCTGCTTTGGACGCATTCAGTTTCTTCTTTTTTTGTTTTATTTTCCTTTGCTATACATCAGTATTAATGTTAATACATTGTGTAAGTTGTATTGAAGATTTTCTGACAATGTTGAAACTACTGACTGAAATACAGCTTCCTCAATAAACATTATCATTTTGCCCTTTGTTGGGAAAACAACGACAAAAAATAATATTTTTGCAAAGAATTTGCGTTTCTTATTTGCTGGCTGGAAAGACTGAAGGGAACACAAGCGTTCAGGGATGCCAAGCCCTGGTGAGAGCCTTCTAGGTTCGGACTTTTGCTTCTCTAACTTGTACTTCATATTTCTGATCATTTCCACTTTCAATAATATAAGTTCCAATAGACACATCGTCATCTACTCGTTTAGAGCCATCTTTGAACTGATCACCAGTTTTGGATACTTTCTCACAAAATTCTTTATTATGTTCATCTCTCTCTCTCTTTAACATTTGGTTTTATATTCTATCTTAATCGGTTTCATCACTTTCATCGTTACAACGATTCCGATGAAATCCTCAGAAGGCAGGGCATAGATTTGAGTTGTTCATATTCTTAACAATAAATATTAATTCGTACAGATTGAACCACAGCACTACAGCTGTATATCTAGCTTTTTTCTCTTTGTCTTGGCCAAGCTTGCGTTCTGTTGCTAATTGTTTGCAGAATTCGTCGTTGTTTGTAGTGCATGCTTTTCATATTTTAATGTGGAAGTTAATACTATCGTTGATTAAAATTCTATAAATCTTTCGATACACATTTTTAACTTCTCTTTGATCACAATTTAGACATTTTTATGAACATCTGACGAAAACTCCTGTAGGGTGCAAGGAACTTTAATATACCGCGACGGAGCTGAAGTTAACGGTACACTTGGAATAGAAGGATATCCGCATGGGACTGAAATTACGTTCAGATGTATAGCCTCCATTATGGGCGAAAGAACAACTTGGAAGCTCATCTGTGAGCAGGGAGATTGGGTCGGAAAAAGCTTTAACTGTGGTAAGTGAAGGAGATAAAAAAATTAAGCTTTTCACCGTTTCGGAAATACAAAAATTATTCAAATATATGTACATATTATCCTTGCAGAAGAATTGGAAGCTCAGAGCGAAGAACTACTGAACAACAACACTTGCACTTTTAGGAATGAGGAACCTCACGTTGTTTCATTCTTTAATGACCTGGAAATTACTGAAACTGTTGACTTTCCACCAGGAGCTGTAATAATATCTAGGTAATATTCAGTATTTTTAGAAACTGAGGCTGTAGAAAGCTGGTCCAATCTTTAGTAGTAAACAATGTAGGCATCTTAGAAGTAAATTACTCGCTTATACTTCCAGATGTAGCGACATCGGAAAATATGCAATGACGGGCTCCCAAACTCGAAAATGTATTGGTGGATCGTGGGACGGCACTAAACCTACTTGTTTTGGACTAAACCAAGAGAACGATTACGCTAGTAAGTGTCATGTAATTGCTAGATGTTAACTTTCTAAGGGTTTTTGAAAACCCATCACGAACCAAAGACTCTGAGTCTCTATATTATTACACTAATTTACACGACGATAGTGTTGAATCGATAAATGCTGCGTTGTCATATATATTTTATGGTTTTCAGTGGAAAAACCTCCAACGATCTTGTTCAGATACTCCCAAGGTCCCATAGCGCAGACTAATGACGGCAAGCTTCTCGTGTACCCTGGAACAGTACTGCACATGGAGTGTCTCTGGATGAGAAGGTTCGGCAATCCCAAGTGGAACGTCACACATTTTAATAGAGAGTAGGTATCTCCTAATCTCTGAACTATAGAAGACTTCTTAACATTTCTTTAAAAAAAGACCGTTATATTTTGTAGTCCAGCTGCATATACATGTATTTCAAAACCGATGTCCACATGTGTATGTCCACATCAACACGATTTGACCAAAACTGACTAACATGATGATGATCACACCCGGTTCTGCTGTTGTAAAAAAGAAACGTGTTTAAGAAATGGTTTCACGGTTCTGTATAATAATTTACAGAGTAGAACGGAAGTACCAAGAAGGCTGGACAGACGATCCTGGCCGGGACAGCCAGCTGGAGTTTCGACTGAGCATTTTGGGGGCGGAGAAGGAAGACTCCGGAATATACAGATGTGAGACTCCCGCGAGACAGAGTCATCAAGTGGAAATTATTGTCGAAGGTAAGTCTCGATAAAAAGGTACTGTCAGACGCAAACTATATAAAATATTGCCTTCAATCCAGATTTAAAAAGCATTCGCATGGACCTAGACGTATGTAAAAAGCCAGTACCTCGACCTTTACCTATTTACTACTTATTATTGCTGAAAAAGAATAGCCTCCCAAATGTACAGGTATTCTGGTTAACTTAATATCTCCATTATAACTTGAAACGTCTAAAGTCATGGAATTCGATAACCTCCCAGATGTCCATTGCCCCCCGCTTCCTATTCGACGAGGATTGGTGGCAAGCGGCCTCGGCACGATGCTCGGGACTGAGATCAAGTTCTCGTGCGCCAATGGCAATGCTCTCCTCGGAGCACACACACTGACCTGCAGGGCGTCTGGAAACTGGAGCGCTCCGTTACCCGTTTGCGAAAGTAAGATTTTGTCCGAAATATTACAAGGGAGTCAGTATTTTTGTCATATGGCAATCGTATCTTTGATCAATGACCGACAATAGCAATTGTCTGTTCCTGTGCAAATGACTCACTACATTACCTTTCAAGCCTTTATTATATTTTAATATTTAAGCAATCAAGTGAATATTTAAGAAAACAATAAGAACGTTAAACCAAATTACCTCCTAATCGAAGGATAGAATAGAGAAGCGTAGTTTTTCCAATGTAAAATATTTTAGGTGTCGAATGCGGAGAAGTGGTCCACGACACACCGCTCAAGGAAGGTGAACGAAGACCTCGTGTGGCGGTCGTGTCACGTGGAGTGGGAGGTCGAGCAGCCTTCTCCTGTCCAGCTGGATGGGCATTAAGTGGAGCTGCCGAAACCGTTTGCCTGCCTGCTGCGGATTGGGCAAGACCGTTTCCCGTTTGTAGAGGTACTAATTTTAAAATATGAAGTCGATATTTATCGTCAAAGCTTAGTAAGTTCCACAGGAAAGATTGCCGAGATAAACACTCTTCAAATTATGGCTAAATCACCCAGAATACAATTTTTCGAAATTATGCTTTACTTACAACCTCTTAGAAAGAATAGTAGATGAATTTTCTTAATGATTGGTTAACAACATCTTATGTATAAGAAATCGTTGGCAGTGATTCAAGCTCAAATTCAACCTCACAGTGGTACGGCTTAAAAATGCCTATTACCAGCAATGGAAACTCCTATGTACTTTAACAGACGTATTTAATCAATCTTTTGTCTTCAGAGGTCTCCTGCCCAGCCCTGCCGCCGCCAGCATCAGGCTACGTGCTAGGCCGAGCGCCGTACAGAGCTGGTGACGTACTCCAATTCCACTGCAATCCGGAACACACTCTGCACGGCAGACCTATTCTGGTCTGCCAGGACAGCGGCAGATGGAGCGACAAACCGCCTACTTGTGAGTTCTTGCAGATATATTTAGATACCTGTGGTCCATAAATATATCGTAAACTGCTCCATCAACATCAGTAGCTTCTATGAGTCTGCTACTGGAATTATGCCTCTCTTGTTTACCAACATTTAAGTACATGGGGGTCCTATAGTATTTCTATTTTAAGTGAACCTTTATTTCCAAGATTGCCCTGAACTTAGGCATGTAATTATTAATCAGCACGCCAATATGAAAGTAAAGTCAGACCGCTGTAGCAATTGAAACGAAAGTGTTTCTGCTACTGATATTGATATTGACAGGTTAATTTGTTACTCCTAACCACTGATTAGACAGTGGTGACAAGTCGACGACGATTGTCGCAATTATTGCCGGCAGGTGCTCAGGCGTGTACGTACCCCGGTACGACGATATCGGGCCGAATGTCGTCGGTGAAGTTCTACTACAAGATTGGCGAGACGGTCTCTTTCACCTGTGAGCCCGGGTACAGGCTGAAAGGTGCTCCGATGTTGCGGTGTTTGAAGTAAGTACCAACGGGACCAACGGTGAGAGGTGTTTGTCGAGGTTGACCAAGAATTTCATGCTGGTATAATGTATTAAAACTACACAATGATAAGTAAAAAGGGAGTAAAAAATGTGTATCCGAACAACCAGATAACTGAAGATGTTAACAACCAATGTGGCCTTATGTAAGTTTTGTAAATTCATTTATCTTTAATCCAGGAACAGAAAATGGTCGAACGCGATACCGCTGTGCGCGCCAATCGCGAACTACACGTCTTCCGACTCCCTCGCGATGTTGAACGCGGACATCGACGCCATGTTGTCGGACTCCGCGGTGCTGCCGTCGGACATCTTGAAAACGCGCGAAACGCCCGCCATCTTGTCACCGGCGAGCTACAAGGCCGCCGTCACGCGGGTCGCGGCCACCAGACTATTCCAAAGAGCGCCGATCGAAACATACAAAAATAGGATCTCTCGAGTAAATAGGTTCATAAGACGAGACACAGAAAGATAATTATCATAGATTATTAGGATAGTTCGAAACTTTGCATCCGCTTCAATTGGAACAGATAAAAAATTGTTTTCAATCATTTCATTCCACAGATACATTATAATACGAGAACGCCATGTGATTTACGAAGTATTTATTAGTTTATATGTATATGTTTAAACGATTTCTAAATATACATAGAGTTAGTCACACTTAATTTAAATTCGAATATTCGACAAAAAAATGGCTTCTTAGTAGTGTTTAATCTTTGCATGTTATTATTGTGATAAAATTGATGTTGCCAAAATTAAAAATTGACTGAAATCGGGCAAAATAATGATCTCCAAACGAATACTCTATATAATTTTGTATTATTTATATTTATACGTAATTAATATAATAATTATGAAGGATTTGATTGAATGAGACTTAACTCGAACATTTTAATTACTAGTAGGTATTAAATAATAGTGTTTAATATTTATAAAAAATGTCCTTTTCATTGTTATTATGTTATATTTACAATTGTTCAATATTTTTAATACGTCAACGTATATAATATACTTAACGTTTTTTTTTTATTATTGAGCAAAGCTCTTATGTAAAATATATAAACATCGTGTAAAATCCTTTCATTATTTGCAATTTATTATTTTCTTTTTGGAATCTGTAAATAAAACGCTTCGCCAAAGATAATAATTCTATGATATTGCAATAATTTAAGCCATTACAACTAAATATGTAGATAATTAATTAGTTAATTAACGTTAAGAATAATTGTAATTATTTAAAACTAGGAATACATTAGTGTAATTATTAATCATAATTACATTTTATTATAACGCTATACCACATTTCCACGCACAAATCTTTGGAAAACTTTTTATTCATTATCTCTGTTTAGATTAAAAAAGTTCAACTTGAAAACAATTACTGGATTGCATTACTTTATGTTTTTATTATAAGACTTGTTAATGATCGGTTGGAATCTAAATAATTGACTAGCACTAATTACGGGTCTAATTATATCTATTAAATAAGCATACATTTATTTTTATGTATACCTAATTGTTTGCTAGATTGTGTGATATTCTCTCTCAAAGACTCAAGTTTTATTATTATTTGTTTGAATTATGTTTATTATCTTTATGTTGTAGGACTTAAATATCAGGTCTATAAAGAGTCATGACTCTATAAAAAGGACAATATTCATGGGTATGAAAAACCATATCAAACTTAGCTATACATGGCAACACTTATTTTATGAATTACGTAAAATACATTATAGTGTTCAATAAAGTAATTGGCCACGCGTTAATTGGGGGTAGGGACGAAGCAGGGGTACACTAAATAGCTCAATGTACACGAGATTAGTTTAGGAATGTATAAATCTCAAGATATGGCACATACTTCATAAGCACTTAAATACGAGTAATACAAAAAATAAAATCTCAATCAAAAACGAAATCGCCTTCATTTTCAATATAACTTTATATTCATAACTAAATCAAAGTGATAATATATCAGGTACGGGCAAAATTTCTTCGTATGTCATATACTTTGCAAGGACAGAGATATTTGGCACTCGGTGCTCACTGCCTACCCCGTTAGGGACCTGGCGTGACGGAATGTTTGTTTTGTTTGTTTTTCAAGCATAAGACATATGCCGAACACATCTCATATATATCACAGGTTCTACAGTTGTGCTTCGTCCCTCCGCTTTCATACCTAAGGCCCGGCCAATGAGTTCCGTG
>DWEM01001464.1:0-14180 GCA_018245935.1 Agara belti belti | reverse complement strand
TTATTTTTTATACATATTTATAATTAGCTTAATTTATAATACCAATGAAACTGCTTCTCTTATATTATGTGAATAAAGATGTCCATTTACTTGTATCTAATATATTTTATATAATATATTGAAGTTAATTTTGAATACAAATAAAATTGGGAATAAAGTTTCATTTGTTTGATTTCTCATTAGTACATACCCCACATTTATATAATCCACACTAAAGCATCAATTTTTAGTTTGGTATTTCCTTACCATTTTTTCGCTCTACGCATTACAGCATTCATTGAGGTCTCCTTAAAAAATTACTTCTAAAATTTACTTACTTCTAAGAAATCCTGAATCCCTATCCACCACTGCCACTTACTAAGTGTATATCTTTCAGTCATCATCAGAATCTAACACTTCTGTTTTATGTACACCTATGCTGTTCAGTATAGTACTTGATGGACCTGATGTCCCTTCTTCTTTAATACTTTGAAGTAAATTTCTAACAATACTTTCATCTGTAGAGTTGTCAATATCAGGTTTTTTAAGTTTTAAGGCCAACTCTTTGTCTAAATCGTTTTCTATGAGCATATCAGCATTTTCTTCATCATCAGAATCACTAAAATAATCATCAGAATTATTGTTTTCATTCGTAACAAGTTTCAACATTTTCTGTACACAGCTAATAAATTCTTCTGAATCAAATTCTATTTTGTTTTCATCCAATTCTTCCTCTTTCACATATTCTACACCTTCAATATCAGATGTTTGCTTAAGAAAATTTGTTAGTTCCGATGTGATTTCAGGATTAATCAAATCATTTTTGAATATTTTCTTTCCGTAATGTGTGTTTAAGAAGGTATTTAATTCGTCTGGATTTATGTTTAACCATTCTTCAGTATCCACTTCACACATATCTGTTGTTTTCTTATTTTGTAATACATCTTTTAGAGCCAAAAATTCATGTGTATTCTTTAGCTCTGTTATACAATCATAATAGTATGATGTTAAAGGACATTCTGTATTGGAAAAATATGCTCTAGCCTTTTCTAATAATTCATTATATTGTTTAGAGTCCTCAATGTTATCCTTGAAATATCCATTGGTTTTTAAACTACTGATAAATCGATTGTACTCACTAGAGTTAAATGGATCCTTGCATGATTTATTCATTATAATTTCATATCCACAAGATAGTTTCCATCCAAGAGCAGTCTCCTTGTTATTTTGCAAATCACTAGAGTACCTGTTTATTCTTGGCAAATTTGAATGTAGAAGCATAGCATAAAGATATTTTGTGAACAAAACAGGAACAGTAACACAATTTTCAAATTCAATATTTTTAAAACACTTTGCATCTATCATATCATGATTACAATATGTAGTGACAATGGGTGATATAAGTGATGGTTTTAATGACAATACTGCTGCAAGGTTTAGTGGTAAGTTAACAAGAGCTCTGTGGTGACACTCTTTCAACTTTTCAGGATAACAATTAATCCTTTTTAATACAGCGTCTTGAATTTCTTTAGCAGCCACAGTTTGTTCAGATTTTTCAATCACTAACTTAATTGCATGTTTTAAACTTATATATGACTCTGTTTCAGAAACTTCAGGTGGTATTAAATGAATTTGACCTTGAAAGATAAATACCTGAAATAATAATACACAAGTATTACTGACCAACTCAAACATTCATAATAATAAATTATCCATCAAATGATAAAGGACTACTTAAAACTAACCAGTTAACACACCAAATTATTTATCATTGAGTTAGTTATCATCAAATTAGTTATACTTATAATTAGTTATTACACCCCAAATAGGAGTAGCTTTGAACATTCCACAATTTTCTACTAAAAATTGAATAAATAGGAGTGTTAGGAACTAAAACAACTCTCTGGTTTTAAATCACAAAATATTTCTACTGTGCTTTAACTGTTCTCATTCTAGAAGGAGACATGACATGTCGGGTGTCCGATACTGAAGTGATAAAATGCACTGATGTGAAGGATGATGATAGATATTCAACAAGCATTAACACTTAATACAGAAGAAGAAAGACCAAAGCCTTTGGACTGGAACAAGTGTTGTTGTTGCTTTATGTTAATTATTTTGTTGCTATATTAACAGATTATAATTGACTTAGGCTTGTATAGCCTTGTGGAAGCCTGATGTGAATTATAATATTTTACCACATACAGGTTTGCCTACCATATACAGGTATGAAATTGTTAGTAACTAAGAATGGATAATACCAAAGTGAAGACCTTTATGTTATATCACTATATCATCTCACTTTATGTTATATCATACTATAGTTTAAGAAACAAGTACTCTATTATCTGTAGATTCTGGATTGGCCCATGAAGGTAAGCAATCGGCAGCTTCTATGAGAAGAAAGCTTCCGTCATTGTCTTCTACTTGTACCACTAAGTCCTTGTATTGAGATGTAATTTGTTTGACAAGGTAAACAATAAACCATTCATCCTCGATATTGTCTCCAAAACATGTGGTGCTGGTGATATGACCAGGTACTTCTACAAAAATACAAGTATATAACAATTATATAGTAATACATTTTTTGTCAGTGTAACATTGTTTTATCTATTACTCTAATGTAAGTTTATTAACACATAATGACCAAACTATTAATTAATAGGAAATTAAAATATGATGTAATATGACACACACATTTTTTAATTTTTTTTTCATCACAACTTGGTGCTTATTAAGTATGTGACTCCAAGATGGTGACAGAACTTCTATCCAATATTTTAATGTAGATGCAATATTCCGTGCAATGTAGTGGGCAGTTTGGCTAAACCACAGTCTGAAGAAGACTTCATATACTCATCAAGAGTAATGACAGTATGGCATTGCGGGTAACAATCTGTGTTATATCAGATAACACCGTAGTTGTACTTCTAGTGTATGCTAAATACCTGATGATTTGTCTGGACAGGAAAGGCTATACTTTGTTCGCTACATTAAAATGTTCTTATATTTACCTGATTTGTGGGTATCAAGAACTGGAACATACACTTTAAATTCGTCTCTTTGCCAAATGTAGTCTTTGGACAAATTACCAATAATTTCATTTATTGCTTTGCAGAGATCCTCTAATTCCTTAGCTGTTTGTAAATTACAAAAAAAGGAACACTGAATTGTATCTTCAAATTTCATATTATGGGATTTTTTCTCCATTTTAAGGTTTATATATTATGTACATGGACTATTCCAAAATGTACATATAAGTGGAAAAAAATTTGTTCATATAATATATTTGAACTGCTAAAATAATAAGATAATTGTTAAATAAATTATAGTGATTAGTGTTCGAATGCTTTTAATTCTTTGCAATGGGTAATATGAAAATTGTCTGCCGCATACTATTCTACTTCTAATAACCACATTCGCAATTAGAATATCTTAATATATACAACTGCTGTCAAAGATCAAAGACAAAGGATAAGCACATATTCTGTCATATCATAGTATTATAGAAATATAACTAGTAGTGAAGCTTAATATCATTGCGAATGATATTATCAACGCGTTTGCTGTACCCTTCGGTTTCTTTCATTTATTTTTTAAAAATTCCTTTTCACCTTTATTTTTTTTACCTACGGATGACTTCCTGTATTCTATAGAATTATATTACCAACTGCCCTTTTCAAGATTCCACAATAGAATTAAAAGTTCAATATTCCATAATTAATTTTATTTGGTGCGTTTTCGATTAACTGATTAAGATGAAAATGATATTGTAAGCAAAACATTAGCATAGTGTGTTTGTAATTCTTGTTTTACCAAAATAAAAATAAAACTTTATTTTTGATCGATGATTTTTTCCCTGCAACGTTAAGTAGAAGTACTATTTTTTGGCAAACAATGTCCTCAGGAGAAAAAAGAATCTAATTTTTTATATAAAATATCGAGAGATATTTTTTTCAAGAGTTAAAAAGTTGTTGAACTTCGTAGTTATCATGAAAATAAATATTGTTATTTATATTAATCCATTATTTACCTATATAGCTAAGTTACATCCTGTTGTTAGTTGTTTATTAGAGAAGTAGAATTTTATTTGGAGCTGACTATCTAGTATCTAATAAAAAATGAGAGGCTATATTTAACTTTATACAGTATTTAAGAAATTAATAATAACTTTATACTATAATAATAATAATAATAATTTATTAACTATATATAATTAGATTCTATTTCAATGAAACTCTTCGAAGGCTAAAATAAAGAGAACAAAGTGTCTTTTCTAACACTTGTTATTATGACAATATTGTCAAAAATTATAGATAGGTAGAAGTCAAACTTTAATTTTGATAGATGACAGATGAACAAAATGATAAGAAAATACCTAATATAAGTAATTGCTTTTCTAAATTTGCTTATCGGTTAAAATGCAGGAAACAATATCTAAAGATATGTTTCTTCAGTTAACATGAAATTATTGAAATGGCGAATTATAGAAGAATTTTTTTTAAATATACTAAGTGTTTGGTTATAACAGTTTTGACAACGTTTTTTATCCAAATATTAATATCAGTAAGTTTGTTTCCCTCCGTTACTGACAATTTGTTAAAAAAACATGGTTATACATCATTATTACGCCACGAAACGGGTGAAGTGTCAGCAAGAAAACTTAGTCCTAGCATTACCGATGACGAAGATTTCCCTCCAAAAACACATTTGAAACATACTTCGGTACTGAGACTGGAAGAATTAGATTTTAAGCCTTCTTGCGATATAAAAAGTCGAGAAGCAATATCAGCTATACATCGGGCGAAAACCCAAAGTTGCAAGCAGCAAATTGTAAATAAAACTTGCATGATACAAGAAGGCAGCTTCTATCCCAAGTCATTGCCTAACAAATGTTTGTCGGAAACTACTACTTACGGCAAACATTTGGGATGCTACTTAGATGAGAAAAAATTGAGATTGCTCTCAAGTTTTTATGGCAATTATGCTAACACAAATTCGCCTAAGTATTGTTTAGAAATATGTGTTCAGGCTGGCTTACCATATGCAGGAGTTCAATATGCGTAAGTAGTCATTGATAAATGATTCACCTTTATTTTTACTTTTATTTATTACTTGTATTAGATGAAAATATCTCAATATTTTTTTATTATGGTGAAGTATGTTCTTTATTTTAAAAACAACATTGCAACTGTGTATCTATGTTTTAGTTCTGAATGTTTTTGTGGTGAAAATCAACCTCCATCCACTGCAAAAACAGAAGATGGGTTATGTGATATGAAATGCCCTGGTGATGCTGCTCAGATATGTGGAGGATATTTTACTATGAATATTTATGAAACTGGATTAAAAAGTAAGTTATTCAAATGAGTTTATCTTGTTTTCAATGGTTTTCGAGCAATCATCTCATTATATCTTAATTTGATTTTGTAGAATTCCTGCCTCAGATTCCACGAGCTCCCGAAGAAGGAAATGAATCTGTTAGAATAGTATTCCTACTAACATTGAATGGACGGGCGTTAAGACAAGTACATAGACTGATTAATGCCCTCTACAGGAGAAGCCATTATTTTTATATACATGTTGATAAGGTGAGCAATTATAGTGTTGCAAACCAAAATTAAAACCCTTAAAAAAATAAAGCTAAATATTGAAAGTATAGAGTACTTACCTACTACTATACCTTTATGTGAGAAAAGGTGCCTGAATTCGTACACCTTCTAATACTATATTCCTAGATTTTAATGATTTAGTATGTGGTTCATTTAGTAATATTTTATATACATTTATTAATTACAGAGGCAGGATTATCTTCATCGAAAGTTATCAGTATTGGAAAAACAATTTCCCAATATAAAGTTAGCATCACATAGATATTCTACAATTTGGGGAGGAGCATCATTGCTCAAAATGCTTCTCACCTCAATGAATGATTTCTTTACATTAAATTGGCAGTGGGATTATGTTATTAATTTAAGTGAAAGTGATTTTCCTATTAAGTCACTGCAAGAATTAGAGAATTTTTTATCTGCCAACAAAGGTTACAATTTTGTAAAATCACATGGACGTGAAGTACAGAGATTTATTAAGAAGCAGGGCCTTGACAAAACATTTATTGAATGTGACACTCACATGTGGCGTGTCGGTGAAAGGAAATTACCAGAAGGAATAATCATTGATGGCGGTAGTGACTGGATAGCATTGTCACCACCTTTTGTGTCTTATGTTGTAGGTAAACATGATGAGTTATTAAAAGGCCTAGATATTGTCTTTAAACATACACTGTTGCCTGCAGAATCTTTTTTTCATACAACCCTCAGGAATTCAGAATTTTGTAACACCTATGTTGACAATAATTTACATGTCACTAATTGGAAACGAAAATTGGGATGTAAATGTCAATATAAACATGTTGTGGATTGGTGTGGCTGTTCACCAAACGATTTTCGCACAGAAGATTGGCCCAGAATTCAAAATACCCAGAATCGGCAATTATATTTTGCCAGGAAATTTGAGCCTATTATAAATCAAGAAGTGATAACAAGAGTAGAACAACAAATTGGGTACAAAGATCATTATTTAATACATAATTTAGAAGCGTACTGGCAAAATATTTACGACATTGAGGATATGACGGCAAGTACTGACGATCTTATACTGACACATGCTGGAAGTATTACAAGACAAAACTCAAAAATATTATTAGACAAAAGTTGTAAAATAGAAGCAAGTGAAATCATAGAGGTTAATATGTACAAGTATGCAGATATTTATAAAGGTAATTTAATTTTACACAAAGCTAACATTCAGAATGGTGTTGAGGTTTTTATTGAAACCTGGTATAAGCCTAGAAAACATTTAGAATACAATTTTGAAAATGAAATTGTTGATTATGTCAAAATTTTTAAAGTTAGCTCAGAATATGATCAGAAGGAAATGAGTTTTAGAAATATGGCTAATATTCTGGGACCTTTTTCAGAACCAATATTATTATATCAGTTTCTTCCACAGATAGACAAGCCAAGTATTAATTTTACAGTAATTTGGTTAGATCCAACCGGAAAGGTAGCAGATGTTAATGCTATTTATAAAGATGAGAATAATCTTACAAGTTTTATAAAACCAAATATTAAGGCTCCTCTCTTACCTGGAATTTGGAAAGTAGGTCTTTTTGAACAATCTAAAACCATAGCAGTTACAAAATTTTTGATAACCCCTCTGGAATTCTTTTCTGGAAAAGAAGTTTCTCATCAAGAAGTTAGCCTTATTCATAGTGGATCTCAAACGTCATATAGGAATATTACATATAATAAACCTCATGCATTTATACCTAGTCAAGAAGATAGTTTATTATTGCAAGAACTATCCAACTCCAACACTAAAAGAATAAATCATGACTTAACGGAATGGATTGATAGTTTAATTAAAGAGTTTTATGATAATTTAGGTTCATGTATTGTAATACCTAAAAGAGATATAAAAGACAAAATATCTTGTGGTAATTATAAACTTCAGCAGTGCATTTTAACCGAATGGAGTTCTTTATCTCCTGACCCCAAGGGAACTATAGGCAAGTTGAATAGAGTAACTGGAAAATTAGACAGAGTATGACAATAGCTTTTATTTAGCATTTTTTAAGATATGTAATTGGAGTTACGTCTATTTATATATAACATGTACATTTTGAATTTATTAGTAGGTGTCACACTATAAAAGACAAACTGTATTGAATTCCAATATGACATATTCAGCTGGTATTTTTATATTAAGAATGTGTGTATTCATTATAGATAATGTATAAATTATATTTTTATCATGAACTAAACATTTATGAACAAAGAATAAATTAATTTACAGAACGAACAATACAGGTACTTTAACAATGTGTTTTTTAATTTCAGTACATATATAACTAAATAAACTATGAATATACCTATGCACAGCACTTGTGCTATTGTATATTGTATATTATATATACAGTGCAGCCGATTAACTATATGAGTAGGAAGGATTTATAAATTATTCAATTATTTGTCTAATAAAAATAGTTTTTAACCATTGCTTTTGTTATCATAATTATCCAGAATCCAGGATAATCTCATGTTATGGCTTTTTTTACTTGCCAGCGCCCAATTGGATCTACAGAGACATACTATATTATTAAACACTATTAAAATTGTAACAATTGAGTATTTTTAGTAGGTTTTTTTATTGCGTAATAGGCTTGCGTAAGTAGCAAGTATTTCAAACTTAAGAACCAATAACAAATCAAGGGCTCCGCAATAGAAATTACTACGGGCCCAGCTTTATTTTGATCCACCGCTGTGCATTAGAAAGTATGTTCATTAGTAAATTCATTAATAAAGATAATGGGGTCCTAGTTAAAGGCTGAAAGTGGCAAATCTAGAATGGTTTTTGTTAGTGTTCCCTTATAGCGAGTCACAAACCCTAAACATAATAATAATTGTTACTTATTATTGTTATAGTTTTTAAATAAAATATTTTTCTCTAATACAATTTTTTTATTTTTAAAATCTATCATGCTGTAGCAAATTCGTTGCGGTACAAGCAATACTGTTACTAACCATAGCGATGTATTGGAGATTATTGGAATGTAGAATTAGGCGTAATAGTTCGCAACTGAGATTGAACGACTTAGGTCGCCGCTCCTAAATGAACTAGTTTGCTCTTATAGTTCGTTAGTTTGTGTTTCGTTCCCAGCTATTTGTAGCACTGTGCAGTTTTAAAACGAGCGAACGATCTGCCTTATATTGAACTATCTTTTGTCCGCGACTCCATCCGCTTGAAATAGTGACTGCACAGCATTTTCATTTTCAAGGATACTTTTATTGCAAACAATACAGATACAAACTGCTGTGGTTTACTGTAAGCATATTTGTTTTGGTCTTTCATACTAACGTAAATAGTAATTTTCAACTCCGATTCCATCCCCATGTAGGTCGAAAGTTCAAACACGCTAGGATTATTTTTATTTACTTCTTTCGTGTGAACTGCCTAAATAAAAAAAGTTCATGGTTTTATCTTCGACAATGACGAACTTTCATATTTCATAAAACTTTCATTTCCCATTTTAGCTCCTTCAACCCATTTTTTCGCAATAAAAGGTAGCCTATGTCCTTTTCCAAGGTCACGTCTATCGCTGTACCAAGTTTCATTAAAATCGGTTCAGTGATTTAGGTGTGAAAGCGTAGCAGACACACAGAGTTACTTTCACTTTTATAATATTTAGGGATTATCTACTAATGTTTATAAGTTTTATTTTGAATCAATTAATAATGTAATATTTGGTCAATGTATTTGATTGAAGAAGAAAATAAATTAATTTCATGTATGTCATTGTCAGTGTCATTGGCTTATGACAAGTAGTTAAAGGCGCAAATTTGGCCCAAATTATTTGGGTTCGGACGGCATGATATATCATACTGTACCCGTGATAAAAAATATAAATAATATACAATGGATGTAGTAGAAACAATGAAAAAGGATAAAGCTTACAATAAGTGCAAGCTTATTGTCAAAAATTGGGAAAAAGACTTTAAAACGCAATATTCTCGAACACCATCTAAGTTTGATATAAAAGAAGCACCAGCAAATATAAAGTATGCTTATAAAAAATATTTTCAGTTGAAGAGCGCGGCTTTGGAGAATTCTTTAGTCGTGTGTGATTTTAATGAATTAATGCAGTCACCTGAAACCGTGACCGCATCACAAGAAATGTATGATTCTAATACCTTTCAAGAGTCTCTTCCTATGCTGCCGAGTGCCCGTGAACTAGACAGACTACTGTCACCAAAGCCATCTCAAAGTATGTCATTGGAAACACCTTTCTCTGAAAATCTATCTAAGAAACTATTTCAAAATAGAAAATTTTTCTTAAGAAATCCCAGAAAATTATCTATACCAAAAAATCAAATACAATTCTCTCAGGAAAATAAGATATTTAACACAGGTACAACCGTAGAAGACAAGACTAATATCTTAAGAGATAATACTGATAATGTTAGTTTTAATTCAACTGTAAGTACAAACAATGAAACTACATGTGACCAAAAAACTCACTTTGCCTTAAATGACATTAGAACAAATGAGATTGCTGTAAATTGTGAAAGCTTACTCCCTTTTAGTGTGTGTGATAATACTAATAGAATAGAAGGCATTAAAACCACTGTCATTCGGCAACTAAATTCAAAATGGCTAGAACGAGCAACTGGATTGTCAACTATATATCAGAAGAAAGCTGTAAGCCCTGAAAAGTTTGGCTTAGGAAATATTAATGTGCCTTCTACATCTGCTAAACTTTGTGATTATGTGGAGAATAGTGAATCAGATGAGGAAAATACTGTAATAAGCAAATTAAAACCAGCACTTAAAAAAAGAAAAATTAGCAATGTTAGCAGTTGTAGTTCCAAGCAGGAGATAAAAAATGATGATTGTAATATTTCCTCAATCTTGCCAATAAGGAAAGAAAAACTTCTTAAGCACAAAAAACAGCCCCTGAAAAAAGATAGCACAAAGCATATTTTAAATTGTGATAAAAATGAGCAACATGAAAATGAAAAACCAGATATTGCTCAGTTTCTGCCTTTTGGTTTGGAGGAAGGAGCTAATCCACGGCATGTTAAAGTTATGGATATTCTGAAAACAGTGAAATCCCCAATTAAAAATAAACATAAAGATATTATTACTGATGATGATAAGTTACAGATCAAATTGAAAAATGGGACAATTAATGATAATTTTGTTAAAATAAATATTGAGAAAAAAGTTTTCGTTAGAGGCAGGAAAGGTATTAACTTTTCTAAATATAAAAAACAGTTGTGGAAAGACAAGAAAGCATTACACTCAGGCATGGAGTTTCCACAAGGGGGAAAAATCACATGTTTTAAATGCAACTCTACGGGTCATATGGCACGGTATTGCACAGCTCATAGAGAAAATGCTCTTCTACCAGTAGATGACATTGATGAAAGCAGTATTCCAACATTAGAGGACATGCAAAACACTGTCAGCAAAGAAAGTGAGAGACCAATTTTAGAAGAGCTTAGCGAGTGTATTTTTGAATCTACTGTAGTCCCTGATTACTTTTTGAAAGTATTAGCTGAAAACCCTAGTTTCAGTGATGTGGATGGAATCAAACCAATCATCTCTGATTTACAAAATGAGTACTCAGAAGAACTATACAAAGCCTTGCATATGTTTGGACATACAACTTTCCGACCTGGACAAGAACAAGCTATAAAACGGATTTTAAGTGGCAAGTCAACATTATTAATTCTATCCACAGGTGGTGGAAAATCTTTATGCTATCAATTACCAGCATATATTTATAGTCAACATTACAAATGTATAACTTTAGTAATATCTCCCCTCGTTTCACTTATGGAAGACCAGGTTTTAAGCATGCCTGAATTTTTAAAAGCGGGTTGCTTGCACACAAATCAGGCACCAACACAACGTCGTAAAATTTTAGAATGTATTAAAAAAGGTGATATAAATATTCTTTTGATATCACCTGAAGCATTAGTTTCAGGAGACACATCCAATGGTTTTTCTGGATTATTTAAAACCTTACCGCCAATAGCATTTGCTTGTATAGATGAAGCTCATTGTGTCTCACAATGGAGTCATAATTTTAGACCAAGCTACTTAATGATATGTCGAGTGTTAAAAGAAAAATTGAATGTTAAATGTATATTAGGGCTAACAGCCACAGCAAGCCAGCCAACCATCAATAGCATCATTAATCATATAAGTGTCCCTGACGCTACAAATGGTGTTATAACTAATCCAGCAATTCCTAGCAATCTTTATCTTTCGGTTTCATTAGAAAAGGACAAAGATAGGGCCTTAATATGTTTCCTTAGTTCAGAGAGAATAAGTGGTTTTAGTTCAGTAATTGTATATTGTATTAGGAGGAATGAATGTGAAAGAGTAGCAGCAATTTTGCGTTCATGTCTTTCAGAACCAGGTAAAGTAAACATGGAGAAAGAGAGTAAAAAACGTAAAAGGATGTCTTATGTTGCTGAAGCTTATCATGCTGGCATGTCTGCTGCTCAGAGAAAAAAGGTGCAAAAACATTTCATGGATGGCACTTTAAAGATAATTGTTGCAACTGTTGCTTTTGGCATGGGCATTAATAAATCTGACATAAGATGCATTATTCATTACAATATGCCACCCAGTTTTGAGTCTTATGTTCAAGAAGTAGGCAGAGCTGGCCGTGATGCAAAAGCTGCTTATTGTCATGTCTTTTTAAGTAACAATATTAGTGATAAGAATGAACTACTTAGGCATGTACATGCAAATTCAATTGATAGGTCTATGATACGGAAGTTACTCCAAAAGGTCTTTATTCCATGTAAATGTATCCCTCAAAGTCAACAAAAAAACAATGATCATCATAACAGATGTACAGGACACGAGGTTAGCATACCAATTGACGCAACAATTGAAGAATTAGATTTACCATCTGAAAATATAGCAACACTACTATGTTACATAGAACTACATGCAAAAAAGTATATTAAAGTTTTAAACAATACTTATGTTATGTGCAAGATATCCTCTTATGGTGGACCAATTAAAATTCTAGAAGCTGCTAGAACTTGTCCACCACTTGCAATGGCTTATCTCTTAGAAAGTAAAAAAGACCCTGAAGTAACAAAAAAAAGTGTATTTGAATTTAATGTAATTGAAGTGGCTGCTGCAATTGGCTGGGAAAGTGGTATTACAAAATATCACCTAAAAAATCTTGAATGGATAAGTAAAGATGGTATGTCGAAAAGATCTCTTTTGAAAATTGAATTTAATACATTGGGATTCAAAATAAAGGCCCCAGGTGATCTAAGTCCCTCTGAGCTGGACTCTATTTTGGATGAGCTTCATAATTCAGTGCAGATCCAGGAAAAGGTAAAGTTAAACCAATTAGAAGAGATAAATAAAGCTTTTTATGGTCTGGGTAATTATTCCTTTGAAAACACACTAGTTTCTGACGATTTTCTTGTAGAAAAATCAAATCACCTGAAATCAATTATAAACAATTATTTCAAAAGAGATAGTAATTTGCCAGATAATACTGTGGACGAAGAACGCCCTCTAAATGTTGATAGTGTTATATGTGATGTTCGTGCATTAATTTCTACATACAAGGATTGTAAGTTTAACGGTAGAAGTATTGCAAGAATATTTCAAGGTATATCGTCACCAAATTATCCAGCATTAGTTTGGGGAAGGTGTAAATTTTGGAGATCACATATTAATGAAGATTTTTATGGTCTTATTAAAATAGCAACGCAACAAATAATTGATATGAAAATGTAGTTAGTATTTATGTAATTAAAAGCAGACATTTTCGAAAACCTTTTTTTTCTTTTATTGATTACCCATCCAAGTTTAATACGCGTAAAAGTTTTTAAAACAGACCTCTATATCTATACTAATATTATAAAGAGGAAAGATTTGTGTGAGTGTGTAGGTATGGATAGGCTCAAAAGCGACTGGACCGATTTCAAAAATTCCTTCACCATTTTAATGCTACATTAACACCGATAGACATAGGCTATATTAGTTACAGAAAAAAAATAAGCATCCTTACTAAAACTACAACTACAATAATGTAACCCAAGGTGTCAAAAAAATGGCCATAAAATGTCTCATCGCATGCGCTGCGAAAATTATTGATGATAGAACAAAAAAATGTTGTACAATATTAAAGAACATATCAATATTTACAAAAAATGTCGCGATAGCATGTCTAACTATTGTAGTTATGTCACTATAACTACTTTTTCACATTTTAAAAGTTAATAGAAATTTCGACCAAAATCACAGCAAGTTATCCATACTTTTGCATTGATCCTTATCCAAATAAATCATATCCTAAGCAAGACTGTTTCAATACCTATAAATTACCTTTTAGTTTATTCAAATCGGACAATCCGTTCAAAAGACGTCAATCGAAACAAAATTAATTGAAAAATTTACGCCGCCGTACCGCCGCATCTGCGCCGCCGCCGGTATAGCGCGAGAGAGAATTGCGAGAGAGGGGCGTGCACATAATTGCATTGCAGAACAATGTTTACCGAATCAGCTAATTAATTTATGTAGTAGTAGCTGTGCCCGCGACTTCGTCCGCGTTTGAATTTAAGTAAAATCTACTCGGATTTATACAAACTTTCATC
>DWEM01001463.1:0-14187 GCA_018245935.1 Agara belti belti | reverse complement strand
CGGTGTATGGCAATAGGCTCACCACCTATTCCATTGTGGGACTTAAACGTAACTGGTGAATTTGGGGGTGTACTACACTCCTCTACTTACCCCTTCGGGGAATACAGGCGTGATGTTACGTAAACGCAATGATTTTCAATTTATACGAACTTCTTTATGTAATATTTTCATCCCTTTTCGTTGTTATTATTTAACGTGAACCTCCTCTCATAATGTGAAGGTTTTGGGCCGTAGTCTACGCTTACCAAGTTACGTGCGTGAATGCTATGGCTGACTGTAACGTGTGCAGGTTTCTTCGCGGTATTTCCCTTCGCAATTATAGCAAGTGATATTTAATTTGAGTCCAATGTTAGATTAGCGTTAACGATAGATGACTTATCGATAACTATTTGCAATTATCGATTATGCAATCGAACGAAACGATGCATGAGTGGTACTGCGTTGTGTGCTCAGGGATTTAATAAAATAGCTGACTGCCCTATTCGTCCAGCGGTTAGTACATCGGACCGGGGAACAGGGGAGTTCTAGGTTCGATTCCCACTCAATATATTTGTGGGATAAGCATGAGTATTTGTTCTCTCTGGGCTTAAAATAAGGTACACATACATATAAATATGTCTTTAGAAATGTATATATAAGGTTAGTTTGGGATCAGAGAGCCGCGTTTGAAGCTTACTCAATATGTTTACCATTTTTGGTACCTTATTATGTGGTACATTATACATTATATTTCAATATTTAACATGTAATAATCGGTTCTTTTGATAAACATGAGGGACAGATACTTAACATACATATTTAGACAGAAAAATAATTAAACCATGTGGACTTATGCGTACTTTTGACGATGTCAAAATAATATAGTCAAACTTCATCAATTGAAAAGCGAGTCGTAAATAACGACAATAATTAAATATTGCACGCAATAACTTTGAAAGAACGATTTATCTAAGTTTCATTACTTAAAGCACCGGAGCTTGAGCAACCTGTATGACGGTAATGGGCGAATTATTTATTGCAAAACGATTGGATTACCGTAATAACGATAATCGCGCACGATCCCGAGATTGTGTAAGTATAATAGTTATGTTATAACTTTAAATCTAATATATTGCGAGTAGATTCAAGCGCTTTACGCTTACTTGTAGAATACATATTTTTAAACCTGGCGGAGGGAGGTAGAGGGAAAGGAAGATGTACATTCGAATAAAACTATCTAACAAAAAATATTCGCGAAAAAAAACATTTTGTATTAATAAGTTGACAGCCTATGGTCCAGTGGATAGAGCCATGACTGCTACACCGGAGGTCTTGGTGTCGGTTCCCAGTCAAGGCAAACATTTGATAAGTATATGTGTTTGTTCTGAGTTTGGGTGTTATAATATTATCGACATAGGCAAAAATACTAATGCAAAACAACGGCCAAGTTCCTATCCAAAAATTTGGCTGATATCTAAAATGATACCAAGTTCTGTTCATAAGTTTATTATAAATAAATTACACAACACAATCCACCTTTCTTTGATAAAATGTCAATATCTTCAGAAAATTGTACCGAAAAGCGGAGGTCAAATTGTTCAGGAATAACGCAGATCGCCAGCAACTTAATTAATAAAGTTTAATCATCTCTAACATTTTATTAATTTCACCAACGAAGTAGGTAACATGTCACTCATTTTATATTTTATAAACAAATTTGAATATCAACAGTATATTTTTATTTTACCTTATTATTCAAAAGTAAGAACGATATTTCCCGGCCAATAACTCAAGACTAGACTACATAAATAAAGTATTTGTGCAACAGTTAACCGTATAAATATTAATAGTTTTCGTTAACATTTTAATAAAACGCAGTCTCTCGTCGTCCGCTAATCAAGTGTATGGGATGTAAACAAGAAACAAATGAAAGTGTTCCGAAAGTGTTTCTCATGCCATTCATATAACATACCTAGTTAATTCTCCAACATTTGTATGCTGAAGAGCATAATAAGCCCGTCGGTGAGTCGGTCCAATCAGGGTGCTCGTGTAAATAACTAAGCTTAACATCAACAGCTCAGGAGGTACGCCGTTCCAAATATTTACTTTACTTTACGATCCGTCTATACTGGGTAAACGATTTGCGACAAACCGTCGTGCTCTCTCCTCGGAGTCTGGAAGGCCACTGAAGCAGCGAAGAGGCGAAGGTCGCAGGTGTCGTTTCTGGGTTCGGTGCGCATGCGTCGTACTTACCACGCAACGAACTATACACTTACGTTTGAACATAGACGAGTCATCGTAATTTCGTCTCTACGACCTTGATGTTAAGGTAGCGGTACATATTTCTGAGTGTCTTTATTAAACTTGGCCACCCCTTCGTTTACGCGGCATGCAAAATTCAGATAACTAGCTGTTTGGTATTGAGATCGTGCGTCGAAGTTACAGCCGTAGAAACACCTCCGCTAACACGTAGATACAATCAACGTGTTATTATTGTTAGTTACGGCAGTTTTCGTGAATGCGATATCAGTCTGAAGAAAAGCCGCGAACGTTTGAAATGAAACTGATTGTTTTTAAAGCGCATATTCATGATTTATAATATAACTGTTAGTTGCCATCATAACAGGATCGTGTACTATCTCTTTTATAAAAGCAGCTACTCTTATATTGTCTTTTTTCAAATCTTTTATCGGTGCAATTCGGAAGACGGATTTCTTATAATGCCAAGGTTTAAGGCACTATCGCCAGGCAGGCAAACGTGGATTGTCTGATGATGAGCGGTACGCAGGTTTCCTATCGACGTTTTCCTTTACCGTTGTAACGAGTGGTATTTGATTTAGGAGGGTCCAGGATTCCAACCGCGGTCATGAGTGACAGACTGAATTTTAAAATAATAGACTATCACTGCTACTGCATTCCGCTGCTAAACAAAATACAAATAGTAGTAATCAATAAATTTGCTAAACTAACAAATGAGCATCGCTAAACGAAACAAATAATTTGCCGCTGTTGTCTAGGAGAAATAATAAACTTATCGATTATTTACATACGCATATATAAATAACCCCACGCATATTCCCATAATAATATTTGTGCTCCAGTCCCGCGGACCATGTCCGGCCTTTTGTTGTCGGTTGAGTTTTCCTCGGCGTATCCTGTTATGTCTCGTCGCTATTGTTATAGAGGATAAAATATTAAATTACTACCGAAATTACCTATTGAGAACAATAACAGACCAAATATAATATATTGTTTCAGCAACACGAACCAATAATAGGACCGACTCAATAGGAATATGCTGTTTGAGGTTTTTGAACTTTGCCAATCCTCACTTGGGTAGCGCGGCCCATTATGACCTAAAACCCGCTCACGGAACATAAAAAGGGTTGAAAAAATTAAATGGTCTTTTTATTCGCGGTTAGTGCTTCGACTGCCATTGCAGGCAAATAAGTTATTAGTGAGCAATGATATTAGCACGAATATTTCTTTTTTATAGTTTATGTACCTCAAAAACATTTAATACGTAGCTACAGATTAAATAGGAAAAAGGGTGTAAAGTACAAACGTAGTTTATATCGTTTCGTAAATGCGTTAAGCATAAGTATAAGCAGATATTAATTTTTACGTGTAATTTAGTGCAAAACAAGCTTTGCCTAGTTTGGCGTCCGATGGCCGAGTTGAGCTGTCCCAAGATATTATAAACTATGGATTTTGAAACCTTTCTTTACTTCTCAGTGCTTTCCCACAACTAAGACTAATGAATAAGATAATTACAAACATAAAATATTAACAATTCGATTAAAATCCTAGTTCATTCGCATTAGACCAAGTTAACAAAGATACATTATGGATCGGCCTTTTGTCACATTAAGAATCCTCAGCCGTTCTCTTTGAGTTTTGAATTAAATATGGAGCATGATATAACAATTACATAGCCAGGTACTATGTCAACAGAATACAGAAATCGCGAGCATCTTGATATTGCATTGCATTACATTGTGCCTCTCACTCGCATGATAAACTTTGAAACCATACGAAACACACACATGTACATTAAAGTAGAAGCAATAAAATCCTCAACTCGAACGAGACAGCGAAACTGGAAACTTTACCGTTACAACTTTGTAAGTCGGCGGCGCAAGTTTGTCCACAAAGTTACTTGATAACTAAGTAGTCGGAAGAGGAACAAAGTTGCAGCCTTTTATAGCGCATCCTTCTAATTTCGACCATTGATATTTAGTATTCTAATTACAACTATATAAAAGGGAAAGGTCACTCACTCGCTGAATAAACTCGAAATCTCGAATACCACTGAATATAAACCGGAAATTTGACAGGTAGGTGCACAATTTCTAGGCGACATTAGCTAAAATTTGAGCGTCGAATATTACCTATATCACAGGGATGTTTTTTTTTATTTATAGCAATTTCACTTTTTCTAAAACTGTCGCATTAATCAGCCCGTAGGTAGGAAGTTGAAACGGCTGTTAAGAATTGTCAGAAATTACAATACTAGCTGTTTTTTGTACTATCCACTCCACTAACAAAAACATAACCGATGTTAATTGTAACAAAATTTTCACGGTCCCGTAACAGCAATCGCTTTTTTTTGTTTTAAGTAATTGTTCTAGTCGAGATTAACATTTTAATTTGCTTAAATTTTACATAACACGTACTTATTTCACTCGTTTAGATATGCTAACGGAACTTAATGAATTATTTACGAAAAATCAAAATTCATCGTTTTATTTAGCGAATTTATTAGATATAATAATTTAATATTATTCATTGTGTATTGACACATTCAATACAAAGCAGTCCAAAGTGGAGTGCGGTAGTGACATTCGAAACTTCATTAAACAAACTTGGTAAAGTCTCAACTCTCAACAAGTTTGGTCACAACGTATGTACCTCCACACTTTATATCGACCACAGGAACTTACGGTACATTTTTTAACATGTAAATAGACACTAGCGTATTGGTTTCATATATTATGTTAATTTTGCGGTATTTCTGCATCGTCTGTCCGATGATATCAACGTTTTTTTGGTCCTTGAAGCCGGATATCGATTGGCGTAGCTAAATCGAAGGCCGATCGATGAAGCTTTTAGTGCGATCTTACCATTAAGAGGGGAAAAAAGAAAGTAAGGTTACGAACATTTATTACAAACTCGTCTTTGAATTGTAACCTAACCTTGCCTCAATTCGCCAGACGATACTCACAAGTTAGGAAAGATGTGATCTGTTTTACCATTTCATCTGGATAATTGCAACTTGTCAGTTTATAGCATACAGTGAATTATACAGTCGGGATGGTAGTACCTCGTGAGATTCTGACCACTATCTAGGTCTTCGCTGGAATTACCAAACTCCTACCATTTGGTCAACAAAAGTTCAGAGCAGCTTTTAGAAACGCTCATGACAGTTGCCCACAATAGTGGAAAAAAAGCGAAAAAACTATTGATATAGCTAAACAATTGTTGTGAACTTTAAAGGTTATTTTAGCCATACTAAGGACAAGCAACATATTTAAATATCATATATAGCCGATAACCGACATACAACAATCCCAGTAACTCAGCTATAATGCTCGAAGTCCAACAAACTTTGTTGGGGAAAAGAAAAGTTTCCGTCTTCAACAAATCGTAACTTTAAGGCTCGAAACATTGACTTTGGTAATACATACAACAGTTTGGTGTTAGCGCAAGTTATCAAGCTACTAATGGGTACCAAAAAGAACAAAGCAAACAAATCACGTCAGGTCAGTAAAGATAAGAGAGATATGGTACTTAGTGCCCTCTGCCTACCCCGTTAGACCAGATAGTATAATAATAACGCTTTTGCCATCAACTATCTGCTATTTATATTGATCTATAAAAAATTCCGCCTAGCATTTCGAAAAGTACTTATTCCAAATTTGAATTCGAAACTTTCTATTGCGTGTAAGAAAAGTCAAGATACCATCAGATCTACTTATATAGATTTAACAATGCGGAAACCTTAGCACAATGAGCTGTTTACTCATCGTAACGGTTTTCCGAGCTGGTTATTACAATGTGCGTGACATTTAACGTGTACCTACTCAAACTACACGCGAGACCAGTACGAAGACGTATCATTTTCTCCTTATATACTTTTAGTGGTTCCCGTTTGTTACCATTAGGTAATAATTAAACCTCGCTGGCCTTAAAGGCGTGTTTAATAAAAACCCAAACGAATTTTCCAGTAAACCGTATCTCCAAGGCGCATCGGAGATATGACTAGCGGCCATAAACCTAGCAAATGGTCCTCCACGTGAACTAATTCCTTGGTAACGGTGTGGACGGTACACGGTATATGCAATATCGTATAGATATAGTAACGAATAGTCCAGCTCTGTATCGCAATGGCACTCGTTGGGCAAGTCCGCAGAGCGAGTAATTAGATTGTGCAGGTCATTTAATATCGCCGGGCGGACCACACGCGAGATCAAAGCGGTACGCCACCTGATACTATGGCCGATATGCCCTTATGTATTCCATCACATCTACCCATCGAACAGATAGTACAGCCAAGTGGACGCAAACACAACTGCAGATATTTTATTATAAAACTACAGATATTTATAGGAACGAAATGATATGAGACATGGAGAAATGCGGCCTTGGTTTTAATGACAGGATTTTACTGGCAAGAGATAGGCTCATTGCAAACAAGTATCTTATTCCAATTATGTGGAGACACATCTTCGTTCTCGTGGTCGCTGGCTGGATGGTTCGATCTCGGATGGGTATGAATTCCCGTAGGAGATTACCAAAAGCGTCCACAAGTCCTGACATACAAAGGCACAAATACGATTTCCGAAGGCCAAATAACTTTGGGTCTCGTGAATTTGAATATGATGGAGTAAAAGTGTGACCATAAACCGACCACGATGTGAAAATTTACAGATTTGTTCGTTTGGATCTTAGTGAGTCCATAACACAAAAAGTACTCACTGAACTTTTATACTATTTCGTGTACAAATAATTTGTGGACTGCATAAAGATATAGGATTCTTTTTATTACGATTGTTAAGTTAGTTTATTGACGTTAGCATATTGAAGTGTACGTCTTGCTCAGAATATAACTAATCACAGAGCCATGTACGAAAGCGATAATGGATGCTAGGTAATGATAATTATGAAATAGGTGTACGAGGAAATGGTCCAGCGAGACGTGGTACTCATTAGGGAAGCTTATGGAGCGCGTAATTAGGTTGTTCAGGCCATTTAATATCAGCGTGGACTGCACGCGAGACCAATATATCGTCCAATAACTCCAAAACATTATTTACTAATTACGTATATATAATAATAATAACTGGGCACAATTCCATACAAGGCTATCTGATTCCAAGTTAGGCAATTGAATGCCTGTGCTGTGGTTACCGGACAGCTGATCTGATAAACATACATTAAATACAATATAATGTTTATATAGCTATTTTCATTACATCCAGACACAGAAAAAAAACAAATGTGCTCATCACACAAATGCTTGTCCTGAATGGGAATCGAACCTACGACCTCCGCGTTTGCAGTCAGGGTCACTATCAACTCGACCACGAAGGCAGAAAGCACCGAGCGCTATACCTTCAAATGATAAATACCTTAAAGAGTTGCTTCGTCTACATTTCCATATAACAGGTCAGTAATGTTAGTGCTTATATTTCAGACAATCAATACCATTATCCCAGTGTTGGACAACAAGACCTTGTGTCACAGTACCTATCGCACGAGCCGCGGCCGGAGTCTGTAGTCGCCAACTTTGTGAAACAATTATACCCTTGTGTGACCACTGGGAGCTACATAACTAGTGCGTATTTCCTACGTATGTAGAATACATAAAACACACAGTAGCAGAGAACATGACATGATAAAATAATACATTTCCTAATGTTTGTCCGCTCAAGAATTATTGTAATGGCTTATAAATCAATTTTGTAAAAGAAAATCGGCTAATAAATTGTAATGCTTAATTTAATCTAAATTAATACCTACATAAAATCGTAATATTATACTTTCTTCGATTTAATTAAAATTTTAAATACCTAACTTAAGTAGTAAAAGGTATAAAATATTGATCGATCTAATTAATAATTCTCTAAAATCTACTTATAAACAAACTTCTTTGTGTATCTTTATCTCGGGCACAGCACAGATAATTCTAGTTAACGTCTTGTCGTTAGAACCTAGAACACTTGAAGTCGAAACAACCATTACAGCGTTCTATTTGCGAAATGATATGTCGATTTCGAATCAATCGAATGTACAGCCTCCGCCTGAATCATATCGAAACGGTCAATTACGCTTTATTGGACATTAACGGTCTTTGGAACATATTAACACGGCGGACCATTGGATGCGCGTGCGCCGGCGGCTGTGACGTCACGCCGGGCGTCGGCGGTGACCTCAGCGTTATCGCATATCGCCACTCTATGGACATAGACTAAAATTAAACGATCGCAAGATGCAATATTTTCATGCCTATTTAAAACTTGACTCTCTGAAGAAGAATTCTCTTTATTTAATCATGTTCTAATTGCAAAGTAACTCACTATATTAACATAATAATTTTAAATTATCAGTTAAAAACGTAATTTTTTTCATTAATGTGAACGCAGTTAGCGCTGGATGCCCCCGAGCCGTGACGCGGCAGCCATTGTGAATGACGCTTTATCATTGACGCATATCAGCTGTGTAATATGCGCCATAGAATAAGAATGTTTATATATCATGTAGTACTACTGCGACCCTTTTTACTTCCCAACACTGAGCACGGTTTTTTCAACAGTAAACTTGGAGTACACTTCATTACTCCATTTGGGATTGGTCCAGATGTAGTAAACTCTCAAATCTCTAAAGGAGCTCGGTGCTCGGATATCAAACGGAGCCCTTATATTAAATGTTAGACAATGTACGTTTAGATATTTCTGTGAAAACTTGATATTTTTGAGTCACAATAAATGGATATCACGAAAAAGATATTAATACAAGTAAAACTAACACCATTCCCGCAGCTGTTTCATAAACTTTTTGTATTTACATTATATGTGTACTGTATTAATATCGAATAAGTTAAGCAAAGTATTTACTTTATGTATTTACATAATAGTATTATGGACGCGATGACAAACCGACGTTGCTTAATCTATGACGAGATCTGCATACAATGGGCTTGTGATAATCTTTGTAAAGTTCACCTTTACCGTCTGGCTAGGCAGACAAAAGACATTAAAAGCTAAGTAGTTTTTTACTATCCAACAAACGAATATATCAAAAGATGTAGCCGCGAGATAACCGTAAAAATATTTTACACGAAGCAACACGGATTACGCTGAAGGAACACATCGTGAGGAAACCTGCTTAAGTTAGTTTTAGCTTTTCTAAGGTTCCATCAGAATGGCAGACCCGGTTTCACCAATCTCTTTAGGTAATGAGATATTTGTCCGACAACGCAATGATAAAATGAAACAAGACTAAGGCAGAAATATTTTCGCGAACCAGTTCAAGAAACCGAAACTAGTAAATTAATATTGTTTTGTTAAAAAATCTCCTCGACCATATCTCAATTACTTGTGATTTCTTAGTACACTTAATGTATTTAGTACGTAATTATATTTGATAAAAGTTGTTTAAGCAGCTGGACTTTTACAGACCAAACATTATATTGGTTTGATTTCTATGCAAGTTTCTTATTCCAACTTTTACACGATTTGAAATACTTTATTATGCTTCAAGTAACACACGCGCTATGGAAATCATCGATCATGATGTTGTTGTAAACTGGTATTTTTAACATATGCTATAAATCATCGAAACTAACAGTGTCCAGTCTGACTGTGACGCTTATTCTATGTCGGATCTGCACACAATGGACTTTGATGATGAAAACAAATTTCGGACACTTCGAGAGCTTAGAGCTGTTAAGTGCACGACCCGCCGCGTCCTCTGTCGAGTCCTATTTTACTGGCCGACTGACAAACCCCTAATATTACGCGTAACAAATTGTATCCTATACCCCACGTATGCAGCAGTTCAAACTCTTTAGATTCATTTCAAATTGAAATATACAAATAGTACCGACTTATACTTTTCATTAAGTAACTAAAACACAATCTGTACGATCGATCAGTAAAAGGTATTGACATCTGCTAATAAAGTTGAACCAGTTTAAATCCGGTGAGCGGTCTTGTTTGCCCGTGAGCTGTTTTAAAACTAAGGTAAATACATAAGTACCTACATAAAAAGGAAAATAACTAAATTTGGGAATGGTTTTTTCTCCGAAATATATCAGTCTTAATATTATAAAGTATACATAAACATATGCATAGAGCCAGGAAGCGCACTAATAAAGCTTATTTGCTTTTAGGTATGTTATTAAACATACGAAATAAATAACAAAATTGATTTAACACTACCATATTTATTTTATTTTATTTATTTATTTAAGTAAGGGCACACCAACTAAGTACATAAATTAAATATTAGCTTATCATGTAACATAGAAATTATCCTTTCTTATTATGTACTTAAATTAAAGCTTTGCACAACATTAAAAAAGTAAACAGTATGGAAACAAAAGCATTATCAATTATGAAACTAAGCAGTTGGACGGTAAAACAAAAAATATATACCATAGAACTTAATTTCTTATATCGTATATTTTTAATAATTTTGACCGATCCAGAAGTATTTAAAGAGAATTGTAAAGTAGGTACCAATGATACGTGATTGCCGTTCTGCGTTCGCGCGCGTACTCTATGGCGCCATCAGCATACAATGGCCACTGATGAAGTAAAACGCGGCGGATGTCATCACCAGCTTTTGATAAGCTCCGGGAACTCGGTACCGTTGTCATCGTCAGCTCATTAGTATTGAAGCACACGTGACTTATGGTAACGCTACTCAATTAGCAATACCACCAAGAACGTCTGCACTCTTTTCATTCGACATCCGATTGGCCTCGCGGTTGAGCGGTTAGAAATTTCACCTGCAATACCCGAAGTCGTGAGTTCGATTCTCCCCGGGCCAAACGTTTCTTTGTTTTGTGATTGGGCTTAATATAAATATCTAGGGTCTGTTAAACTAGAGACTACTACTTACGGTTGCTACTACACTAAGAGCCCAGCTAACATAGCAACGATCTTATCGAAGTAGAAACTCGCTACCGAACTATTAACTAACCGTCGTCACATTGAAAAGCGACATCGCAGAGAACATTAACCGGGATGACGCAACGCCGGCATCACGCCCAAAAATGGGTCACGTCGAGCGTCCCACGTATATGCGTAATTCATTCATTCGGTACATACTCTGTGGGAACTTTATTTTAGTCCGCGCGGTCCCGATCCGGTTGTATGGAGATAAGCGGACGGCGATCGACCGCGCGATCGTTCAATCTTAGCGTGTCTTTGTTATCTTCGTCTATCGGATCGCCTTCTCGCACCTAATGATGGTTGCGTAAAGACAATCGCCTTTAATAACTTCAAATATAGAACAGTGATATATAGTATCGATCAAACAAAAAAGAAAAATAACAATGGAAAGTCAAATTGAAAATGTGCCTGATATGTTGCAACCGTAACCGACAGAAATCCTTACCAAAAATATCAAAAAGAAAAAAAATCAATTTACAAAAAATTTAATTTTCTTATAACACATTGGAACTCATTTGAAAAGCCTAAAAAAAGCTACAAATATTTATGACTTTTGAATAAACATTTTCATAACATTCTTCTAAATCATGTTCGGACTAATTCAAAATCGAACTAGCGGTAACCGCATCCAAGTTTACTTTAAACTTATCCCTCGATAACAGCACTAACACTTAACATCGAAGCCTTTGATGTTCAGCGATTCCAGCTATACATACATAGCGCTTTCATGTCTGTTATCTATTTACGAGACAAAGCACTCACTAAACTGGTCACACTGCCAAGGAAATTTCAATACTATCCTTTTCGAACTCGACAGGAATCCATCCAAAAGGAAAATAATATATTACGTCAGAATAATAATGATATGGTCGAAATTTGACACATATTGACATTGCTACCTCGACTAAATAGATCAGATACTGGATCATACAACTGGCTTTCGAGCATTATTTTTCTACTGTTATGAAACAATGGTTCATTGCATATGTGAGACCATACACGTATATGTATTTATACCACAAAAAAATTCACTACCTTAATAATGATTTGTTTTACTGGTAACAAAAATAAGCTCAAATTGTACAAACCTTATTACAGTACATTGTAGAAAATCGGTAACCAAACAGATGAGAAAGTGTTGAACCGTTTTATTTGCCTGTTTATACTGATGGTACTTCACACTCCGTCCTCACGATTACCATAATATCCGCGCGTAGAAATATTTGAAAATCCTTTTGTAAATATTGCTCGGGGAACATGCGATTTTATTTCTTGTTGCTGGCCGTTATACACCGTTGCGTCATAATTACAATAGAAGATCGCATTAGAGCGCGATCACACGAGCGATTTTTCAGCGTAGACGTTGACCGAACGATATAGATGTAATATCACTGCGATATCGCTACCACACTATGATCGCGACGTAATAGCGGCGTCATCGTCATTTGTATACTGGGCGGGAATCGAACCCACCAGTA
Source organism: Agara belti belti (assembly GCA_018245935.1). Lineage (NCBI taxonomy): Eukaryota > Metazoa > Arthropoda > Insecta > Lepidoptera > Hesperiidae > Agara > Agara belti. The sequence goes on along the minus strand of DWEM01001463.1, from coordinate 1,550 downwards.
CTGGTTTCGTAGTCCGGGTCTCTAACCACTCGTCCACGAGACCAGTCGACATACATTGAAAATCTCTGGCGACGTCGCAGCGGTTTACTTGCGACATCGCCTCCATAAATCGCATGTGTGATACGTCCCTTGAGCGTCCCTCGGAAGTGGGTCAGTCATACGCCGCTCGTACTCGTAATATCAGGCAGACATCGCAGACGGCCGTCACTCGGCAAAACAGCGACCTCGCCAGATGTGGTCACACGAATTGCTGCTCTACTTGTATCCGACTTTTATTATTAGCTCCGAATATGGTTATAGGTCCGACACTGGCTGACGGGGGAGCCAAGAGCCTCCGAAACCGGCGTGTATGTATTATTAGAGTGATGAATGTAGACGAAGCACCTCAGGATTATAAGGACAGATATATTTGGCACCCGGTGCTTTCTGTTATCCCGTTAGGGACCCGGCGTTTTGGTGTACAATGCAATATGGTTATTAACCAATCCATGTATAGCAATTTGGTAGTCAACACTAAGTCCAGATTATTTGACGCACACGTTTTATTTATTTGTCTCATAAAATTTGGCACCTGCAGCAGTAAAGGCCGCACCTGTAAGTCTCACGGAGGTACTTGTGACCCATGATTAGCAGTGGGTAAATATTTGCAGGTGCGAATTACACCCCTCAAGTGCCAGACTCGAGAACACTGGATCTGAACGCTCCAGCTCGTCTACACTTCGAACGCTCGAACGGGCGGCCAGTGATGCATTAGTGTAATGATTTCCACGAACAACAATGCAATCGTGAGACGATGATTTGTCTAATCAATTACTCCGGCCGAGAGTATCTGGAGGGCCATCGATTCCAGCCGAGTCGTGTTTGGCGAGTGATTAAGTGCTGACAAGCGGTTCGCATTGTTCCAATATGAGAAATGTGATTACATCGCCGCCGTCCAAATATCCATTTGGTCGGAATATTGTATCGCGTATTCGCTTTGAATGTATACACGAATGTTATTGAAACTGTGGGTACGGATCCCCACCGCGATTGCGAGAGGAGTGAAGTATACTCAGTCCAAACTGGTGGACGTACTGTCTGTTTATTGACTGTTACCTAAAGATAATGATATCGAATCGCGGAATGTATAACATTGACACTAGCGGTCACCCACCCAAGTGCCCATGGTAGCTGGTCACCGTCGCATATGGACATGTGGAATTCCAAAGGAGGGCTTTTTCAGGTCTTGAAGAGCCCCTGCGCTTCGGTGCTTCAGATTCATGACACGTTTATTTGCATACCATAACACTGGCGAGACCATTGAGCTTCATCAGTCCGTCCGTCCTCACATTCAAACATCGTAGGAAACCTAATACGAGCAGTTAAACCTTATTTAATGAACCCAAACCCCGGCCGTGTACGAGATAATTAACCGACAAGAAAAAGCACTCAAAGTTAAAGCGCATAAAACAGTTCGCGACGCCACAAACCTTCGGCTGTTTGGTACCTCAGACGTAACTGAGAGGTCTTATTATATTAAAGACTAGCTGTGCCCCGCGCCGTTACCCACG
>DWEM01001462.1:0-14188 GCA_018245935.1 Agara belti belti | reverse complement strand
TTTCATACTCCTCCGTCCGCGCGATTTTCGTAAAAAGGGATCATAAGTTTTCGCTTCACGTATTAATATATAGATATTTGTAACATACACTTCCTGCTATTTTCGTTTTTTTTACTTTAATGTTTCCAGTAATATTCATTTATAAGCAAGAGCTAAATTCATTTTAGGAATCGACAGTAACACAAGATTCCACGCAACGTTTATCAGACTGTCCCAATTGTACTGTAACCCGTATTATAAAAGCGTACCACTACAAGTATTTTTAAACTAAAATGAAAAATGGAATGTGAGACCATTAGGTATGAACAGATCGACGTGTGTTTCACTGTCAGCGTTACTATTTCGGGTGCTCTATTTGTCAAGCTTGTCTAATTTGTGTTCCTGTTGAAGTCAAGATTTATTGTTACAATTTGGGTGTTCGTTGTTGGGTCGCATTGCACAATTGGTGACGTTTTGTCTTGGTGCAATAATCTGATCTCATTAAACCAGAATTCACCTAAGCGTAAAAAATTAAATGTACGAAAATATTCAACGAAAAAAATGAATATTTCCATATTGTCGTATATTAGCACCGGTTAGGTGAGACGAGTGTAAACTTTACACTTCGCTTAAACATTAATCATTGAAATCCGAAATTATCTGTACACGTTGAAAAAAAATTATAATATGAATACTAAAATGCTCCAAACAATTTTCAGCTCTTGAAAATGTTATTAATAATACCGCGCATACTTAAGCGAGCAGTATTCTACGACAGAGGAAAGAAATTAAAATAACAACGCGGCACTCGGGTCCATATGGGCCGTGTCTTGGTCTACCCTTTCTGGGGCCACTATTTTTGTAATGACAGTTCGCAGGCGGACGAGAACTCCGTGACGGGCTTCAGGGAAACACCTAATTGTGCCGCTCGCTGCAGTTCGATGAATGAATCGGCATTAAAATTCGTTTGCTCAATAAATATACCGATTCACGATCATGTTCTATGTAACCGACTGATATTTTAACGTATGGTTTCCTGCATTTGTTCACAGTTCTGTACATTTATTAATCAACTTTTTAAATAATGTAGAATCCGCGTAGACTTAAAATTAAGACAATAACAATTTAATAAAACTAAAAAGCTACCAAAATACGATTGAACTATATCGTGTTAGATATGACGCACTTATACACTGAGCATCACATCTGATCACATGTGCATCGGTTACGAGATAAAACCATCGAACATGTCCGAAGATCTCACGGTTACGTAAACGATACAAGTCAAGGATTAATAGCGAAGTTTATTTTAAAGCGGCCGTATTTATTTACTTAACAAGTGCATTGTAATGTAAACGTAAACTAAAACACGAACGCGATAACTGGCGCAAGAGCCGAGCGCGGTGGCATGACGTATAGTGTCAAGACTGTTGCGGTGGTCTATGCGCCAGACGTGCCTCATTTTTACTGACTTTTGGTGAATAAATACGTCTGTAATTTTTAAAATTTTTATTATCTTACATCCAACGTTTCAATTTAATGTTGATTATTTTTCAGTATCGTGTTTTTTGTCGGTACGCGTCAATAAGTTGCTTTTAATTTGCTACGTATTATTGTTTTATTACCGTTGGACTATATAGTCCACAGAGTACTGATATCAGTACTGTATATGTTAGTAATATGTGTAGCAGTGATAGTCTAGTGGTATGAATTTCGCTCTCTCGCTCCGGTGATCTGGATTCATATCCCAACAGGGATTTCTAACTTTACAAAGAAAGTTACGTGGCTTTCATATCTCAAAAGTTCAATATCTGTAAACTATGGCCAAAGCCTTCTCACTATGAGAAGAGACGGGTCCAGCAGAACAATAAATTGGTCAAAAATATATATTAGTCCCAATGTATTCTTACAATAACTAATCTCAAATTGTCTCAAAAACTGTATTAGAACTTATAATCAACAGGGGACCCATGCATCTATCCCATGTTGATAACACAAGTAACTCATATCTTCTTTAACATAACTATGGTATATGTAGGTATACCGCTATCCGAGTAATGATAGACCGATTTAACAAATTATTCGTGTAAAATCGTTCTACAATTCTGTATTTGATTTCTACGAATAATTAAAGTCATTAATGAGGATATCGATAATGTTTTAAATATGGCTCCACTTCATACTCGTAATATTCAACCATGTCATAGTCAAGCTGAAAATCTTGTGTTTGATAGCTTATCAGTGCGTCCAGAATCTGCTCCTCACTTCAACCTTTCATAAGCTTTGCATACATCAAAAATCACTTCAGTTCTATTGTTCCTATAGCATATTTCTATTTACAACCCTGCAACTTGCACGACCCCGTAAGAATATTTAAATTCAACATCTCTCCTTTCAAAATTGGTAGCTTTAAGATCATGATCTAACATCCTGATCAAGTATAGGTAGCCAGACTTCACACGCCTTATGGATACCAATATTTGTATTTTATCCTCCCTCATGATACGCTTAGAATCATAAACGTAGGTAATAAGGAACATTTGACTTTTTAAACTTTACTATTAATATTTTACTGTATGTAATTAAAATATATGAAATATTCTTTGTAAAACGTAATAATTTCACATATTGTTCTAAAAGTAAATTTCGTGTCGTTAGTAGGTACCTGGTATTATGTCAATGTTCATAATTATTAGCATGTTAATACTTAATGAGTTTATAATTTCAGTGTACATTTAGCTCTACGCTAATAATTCGTTTTAAATTTAATGTTTTCGAATTTAATTCATACGATTTTCTGATATAAAAGGGCCGCGCCGTGTAACATACGGTGGTCGGTTCCGTGCCAAATTAGACTCGATAAAGTAAATATTTATCTAAGTTTCAATATAAACGTTCGAGGTGAGATAACCGTCAAATCAAATAGCTTTTTCTTCTAGAGTGCGGGTGGAAGTTCTCAGGTTACTAAATTAGAGTTACGTTTCAGTAATACTAGCGGTGACTAGCGCACCAAACAGTCGTCTTCAAAACCTACTCTACTTTTCTAACACTAAATTTCTTCGCAATAGTTTTATTGAAAAAACGACATAGAATGAACTTATTTATTAGAAAAAAGTAAGTAGATTGCAAAAATAATTATGTGAGTTATGATTATTACATGGTATAATAACTTTGTGAAGTATTGTCTGCCGAATTAGGTGTGATGTAATAGTAGACGGACTTTAATTAAATAATGTTAAAGCTGTGGAAAATGGACAATGAAAGTGATGATATTTGGTTCACTATGTGTATTGTGAATAAATGAATGCTTGCGTGTGGGAGAATGTGTTGTTTTTGATCACATATTTTACATAAATATTACATAATTTATTTATCATGTTCAGTTATAAAGCACATTATTGAATTATTTAAATATGTTATTTAAAAAAATAAAGAATTTTCAATATATTACAGTCGTTTTTAGAATTTTCCACATAAAGTACACAGAAGTATTATTATTGTACGTCTATGTCTAGCTATAATTTTGTCAATGTTGTATTTTGTGTAAAGGCTAACCAAACTTAAGCAACTTGACCGCCACACCAGGCTCTGAAAGAAATCAATTACATATTGTACAAAGCAATTGCTTCAAACTTTAAACTACAGTAAAGCAATTTTCTTCAAACTTTAGAACAATTTTGCGTTACCTACGGTTTATAAATAAATTTGACATTAACTATATTTCTTTACTAAGTCATCTGGTCCCAGTACAAAACTCAATTAAGGGGTAGCAAAATACATTGCAATATTTAGTTCGTAAAAACGAAATGTCTAATTCCCACATTATGAAAAGCTTCGTAAAATCGTAACAGTCCAACTGTGAATTGCAAAAATGAATCCATCTGGTAGTTCAATAAAATGCCTTCTGTAATATTTTAATAAAACAATTTTACTCGTCGACGATAAAATAAATAGTAGGGTCGATTAGTCAATAAGTGGAGAGACAGTTACGACAGAAGGGCATGGGGCGGCTGCGAAGTGGGAGGCGTGACGACATTTGGTTCCATGCATTTTGCTAGGGGTGGGCCGGCGTCACGACACCATAATATTTATCGACACTGAAACAGTTTTCTTTATTGTTGCAGTCCAGCTGTCTTTGCGCGTTGGCTACACCCATTACTCGTGGTTCAATGTGCAAGCAATGATAATATATGTATCTACGTAGGTATACGACGCATTTGTATATAACACACCATCCGAACCGACGAGTATTTCTTGATATACACACATTAAAACAACGTAGACTATATGCTCGCTTACCATCAGACGGAATCGTAGCCAAACGCAAGCCTGATTGAAGCTCTTAAGTTTCGGTAATTTGTATTCCAGTTTCTGTAACACCGGTGACGTTTCCTGCTCAGCTATCGCTAGTAAATATAATATATAATCATATATAGAAATTGATGCCAAAATAAACTTGTTTTAATAACATTAAGCAGTTTAAGCCAAACTTTTCAATACCTAGCATTAGACTGAGACATCTCAACTGGATCTCCCATGATCAATATCCATATACATAGTTCGTCTTTTAAGAGAGCCAGTAATAAATGTAATCTAACTGTACGAACAAACAAACGCTAGTAAAGCAAATTACATGTGTACCAACACAATCAGCTCTTCAGGATTCAATTTGTGGAAGTTCCTCATACCATTTTGTGTTACGATGCCTTCTACCATAGTTTTTTTCAAAAGCAAGTAGGTACCTATTGTATATAAGCATATCCTAAGTAAATATCAGTCGGCTTTTCTAAATCTATTAAATAAGTCATTAAGTTACTGTTCGACTCTGTACGAGCAGCTCTGATAGTATTAATCAGAAAAGCATGCACTTCTAACTTTAAGAGACTATTCCTATCGTCACATAATCTTTATAACCCACCTTTAGCTTAGATTAGATTATGCCATGTAAATAAATATGCTAGCGAAGTAATTGTGAGCTTTCGTGAATTTGACACCAGGTAATTGTAACATTTTTGTAATATGCGTGTCAACTAGGTATATAAGTACATACTTTTTGTAGTTAAGCTGCACTTTAGAAATATACTTTTTGCTATAGTATATTGAAATAGTTTAGAGTATCAATCGCGTGTTAAAGAAAAACTTATCGGAAGAGTTGTAATTGTTGTTGTAGGCCACATAATATATCGTATTGAGACATATACTTTCCCATGTATAATGTTACTTATATATGATTATACACATGTTATAATAGGTAAGTAGGTACGCAGTGGCAGCCGTCAAATATTATTAAAAGATTATAACGTGAGTTAGTTACCTCACTATTTCCAATAATCTTTTAACGCTATTACAATGGAATAAAAATTAGAATTTATTACTTATTACATATTTACCTTCGATATTGCAGCTCGTCATTGCGCCGGTCGTAACTCAAGACGTGGATTATTTTCTTATGTGTATGATACATGACTTCGCTCAGATGCTTACCATTCCGGTACGGCGAGACTATTAGAGGCATTGGATAAACAAAGGATTAAATTATCGCGTTAAGACGGAGATAATCCATACAGATGAGATGGTTGTTGACCTTCGATCCTCCAAGAAACACCACTGAGTCATCCCTTTTATAAAAATACTTCAAGCAACTTCAACATCAAATCGTTGAATTCAGCAATTTGCCGTGAATAAGTGATAGCACAAAGCAGAGATAGCCTAGCGGTTTGAAGCGGTTTGAAATTCAGAATCCCATTCCGGGTGTTTGGGTTTAATCCCGGCACGCACGTCTAATTTGTTACGGGCGTTTTATAACTAAAGTTTAAATATCACCTGCTATAACGGTGAAGGAAAGCTTCGGTTGGACACCTAAGAGATGTTATAAAGAATATAATATTTTCATACTCCATAATTACATACATGCTATCATCTCTAACGATTTAATAGAAAACAAGGGATCCGAAGTGTCGTTTGTTTGATATTTAATTTAAGCACTCAAAACTACTTTATAGAAAGCAATGTAGAGTTTTACAAATTTTTAAAATTCTAGTAGACGGCAATTGTGAAATATTAAGTTTTCAAAATTTCATTATCTAACATGCCTTGTTAAATATGCCTACCAAATGCGAATACAAAGAAGATACTAAAAACCTACATAATTTATTTTAGATCATTACATTCATCAATATTTATTTGCAATTAGTCTTATTTTGCGATAAAATTATTCTTTATGCGTATCTACATGTACAATGTGTAGAACATTGCAATTCAAATAATGAAAAACAATAAATACTGTTATCAAAATAGTATCAGTTCTGTTCAGTTCAGGGCAGGCCATTATCAAGACAGCTGGAAACTTCTGGATACGATGTGCAAAGGACCGGAGTGAAACCTTCTCGCCCAAAGTCGATGTTTAGAAATGTCATGGGCAGCTGTAAAAGTAACGGTCGTACAGATGTTACTTACCTCTAGACCATTTAATTTGGCTAAATAAAGCCTAAGTGAATGAACGAAAGGCCAACAAGCCAATTCCACGTTCATTCATAATGTCTATCATTTTTCAATGTCACTGAGCTTATTAAATATTTGCTTACGTATTTGTTTGGTAAGCTATGCAAACTCACCTGCTTGCACGAGAGTTAACATTTAAAATAAATATAATTTGTGCCAATATCAACATGAGTGTTGTAGAAAAACAATAAACAGTGAGCATTGGTTCAGTGACCGATACAGAAGAGCGGTCTGCCAAAACAAGCACCCCTTACCTTCCACAATGAACACTGAAATGTCGACGCGGGCTTGTGCAATGAAAATCTTTGTATATCAACGATCCAAGTAAATTGCCCGTGACTCTTTCTTCAGAACGGTCGCAAATAAGATAATTTTGCAATTCATTGTTTCTGAATCGGCTGGCCTAATAATTGCACCTGTTCATTCATCTAAATTTGACAACTACGAGCAATAGGTACCCTCCACTGATACTGAAGAAATCCTACTACTATATGCATTCACATCGAGAATATAATTTTTGATAGGTTGTACCAGTTATGTATGTTAAGGTGATGGTAAATGATTAATAGACTAAAGAAAACAAAACTATTGCGCAAACCTTAATTAATATTTTGTCAGGGATTGGATTGAGATTCCCAAATTGTTCTGTTATGCAGTTTTCGGAGTTAATACATGTAGATATTCCTGGAAAATATATACTCATTCAACTAGTTTTAGTCTCTAATAGATTAAGCGGCAATATTCCCTATCTTGATAGTTTGAAAAAAAACAAACCAAAATGTAGAGATTGTAGAGTAGTCCGACAACGAATGTTAAAATTTCATAACAGGAATTGGTTTGGTTCCTGGTTTGGGTATTTGTTATGTATAAAAAAAAGCCGACATTATTTATGATGCTTCGTAATTTTTTTACATTGTAATATTATCTATGAAACATTAAACTTACGCTAACTAACGTTGTACGAAATAAAGACATATTTATTATTAAGAGTGCAACTACGTATAACTATCGAAAATTGTGTACCGAGAATTGTAGGTAACTTATGTGGGATTGTGCCTCTATGCTGTAGATAAAGTATTGTTATAACTCTCATGTGTAACCACAAAATAACTAATTGATAATACAATCATTCACTAGATGGTGACTGTCAATCTTAAGGAGACACCACTATACGACAGAGAGATCCTCTTGACGCGACTTAAAGGACACGCACCCCAACATAAGCAGACCCTCTGTCAAATGTATAACATGCCCAGTATAGCTTAATGTAGGAATTTTGTAATCTGGTGATTAATTATTATTACGAATTATCTCGGGTCCTTGAATGGCACTTATATTTTTAGTTAGTATCGGAATGTAAGGTCTATAAACTGTGAATCGATCGAATGATGTCGAAAATAAAGAATCTATATAAAACATAAGTATGTATATAACATAGTAGTGATAGCCTAGTGGTTTGAACTTCAGTCTCTCACTCCAGGGGGTCTGGGTTCGATCCTGGCCCGCACCTCTGATTTATTACGTTCGTTTTATAAGTAAAATATAAATATCACTTGCTATAACGGTGAAAGAAAACATCGTTAGGAAACCTGCACCACCTTAGAGATGTTATACATTATACTATAATATTTTCTGAGGTGTGTGAATTCAACCAATCCGCACTTGGCCAGGGTGGTAGACTACGGCCTAAATCCCTCTCACCATGAGAGGAGACCCGGTTCCAGCAATGAACCAACAAAAAGAGTAAAAAAAATGTATTTAACAAAAAATTGTTGTATAAATCAAGTAAAGTACAAAGTCTAAGAATGCGGTCTAAACTTTTCGTTATTATTATTATTATTATCCCATCACAAAGCACTGGGTGCCAAATATCTCTATCCTTACAAACCTGACTTGCTTCTTCTATACTAATCTCTCTCTTCATAAAGGCGCCAGTTTCAGACTCTTGACTCCCTCATCAGCCAGTGGTAGGGAAGTTTCCCTCGGCACCTACATCCATCAACACTTCCAGTGAATGTCTGTTTTGTTATTCTTTCATGAGAACTTATTAGGTATATAGTGAATCATTATCACATATTTATTTTGATACTTACTGTACCAATTTTTAAGTTTTGAATTATTCTGTAACAGTTCGTATTTTACCTGACACGTGATGAGGGAATTGTATTCTTTTTCTTCATAAGGCTAATGTACTATGAAATTAACCTCGACCAGCTTTAGCGATAACAATGATCGGGAACACGGTCAAGTTTTATAAAACTTTTTTTAATCCAAAAGAGAAAAATTTCTTTTATACGTGGTCGAGGAATGTACGTACTGTGAAAATTTTTGTGTCTATAGTTGAATAGTTCAGAAAATATTCAAGACCCTACGATCAGCGTTAATTAAAAGGGCAACCTCTTTGGCGTTTATTTATGTTTCATTATAAAAGTGTTTTATTTAAACCAATAGCCACAACAGCAACCTGAAGATGATTGTGGCGAGACCTGACTGCTCTATCCAAAGACACAGTGTGGTGGAAACAGGATTAATAAAATATACTAGAGCTTAATTGAAATATTTCAATTCGTTTCAAATCATTAAATTTCAGTTGTGATCATGAAATGTATATAGCTATATATGTAGTCACCATATGATCCAATATGATTGAAACTAAAAATTATTATTATAATATGATCAAATTTCGACTTATAGGTACCTCTATCTTAAAATATGTCTTTCGCAGATCTATTTCGTTCATTAAGGGCGAAAAGAATTTAAGTAACAATAATTTAACTTAAGATAATGTAATACGCTTGCAAGTATTAGAAACAGAATAAAACGCAAGGAATGCAAAAGGCAAATTATTGAAATTGAAATAAAGCATTGCACACATTATGAATCTATATAAAAACAATAATATATTCTGATTCTGAATTTGATTGAATCTGTGAATTAAAAAAAATTAACCTATTCAATAGAAAACTCTACATTAAATAATAACTTTACTTCCGGTTATATCGGAAAAGTTGATTGTAAAAATGTATGTAAGTACCTACTTCAATGGAATTATAATTATATAAATTTATCGATAGAAAATGAAATTTATTCCTTATTACTTACTAAACTGATTTTGGCTAATATGTTTAATAGTCAGTAGTAGGTAGGTACCTACTTGAAAATGCGTTGTACGTTCAAATTGGAGATTGTTCATATAAATGACATCACAAATTGAATTTGATAAATTCACGAATAAATAAAATAACAAAATAATATTTACACAACGATTTTATTCTCGTGGACAAATCCATAATAAACTTAGGGTAAGTATACATTTTTTACATCACCATATTACATCTACTGAGAACAAACCGAAGGAATAATTTAGGGCTCTGTTGAGCTGTACTGTATAATTAAAATAATTATTTAACAAAATATAAAAATATGCTCCTATATAATTCAGACATAAGAAATGTTTGTTAAAAGCACTGCATTAAGATATAATAAAGACATAAATATGTTAGAGAAATTAATTTGAGAATGTTGAAAATTTTCAGATGGGTGTGATAATTTAGTAGTATATTAGGTAACACTATGTATATAATGAATAAATACTAAGCTGATACAATTATGATTAAAGAACTTTGAACACGTGTTGTCTAATATAATCGAGAGTGAAGAATAGATAAAGAAGTTGTCAGTATTTTACTTTATATCTGTACAGTCTACTTTACTATTAGTGTTAAGTGATACTACTAACTACATTGAACATTATTCATTTGGCTGCAAACCTTTTTAACGTCCTATTTCTGGGAATTGGTCTTTCCCATAACTATATTACCTATTGTTATTTTTAATACTTTACTTTCTTACATGGCAAGAAGAATCATTGTCATATTGGTATCTTTAAATTAGGACAATTATTTTCTATTCATTAATTATACAAAGTTAGATTTAGGTACATATCTTCGATGCCGAGCAGTGGCGGCCTTAGAGGGTGACGAGCCGGGCAACCGCCGCGAGCGGCGCTTTTGCAGTCCCTCGCGCAGCAACAACGAGAGTAGAAAAAAGTTGATATTTAAAACTTTATTTTATCCATCTTGGTGTAACTCAAAGCTATAAAATAAGTTTAGTAAAAAGTAATGTTAACGACATCAATATTAACGGACAATAGACAAGGGCCTCGTAATAGTTAAGGCCGCCACTGTCTTCGGGCGACTATTCAAAGAAATACATTTTGCATTGTTAAAATGCTTTACACAGTCATTAAAATCGGAGATAAATGTATCTATTAATTACTTTTCCATTAAACAGCGTTATGATTATCGGTATAACTGCACAAAAATGATGGAAATATTGATGAATGTTTTAAAATTGTAAAGCGTAGGTGCAATTACATATAAATATTTTTAACTAAATAATTGTATAATTACTGATTTCTAGCAATAGTTGTCCAACTTTAGACGGTTTTTGTAGTTACATAAAGTTCAAAGTTACATAAAGAATACTGTTCATTACTCCAATAAATGTTTCATACCCTATATCTACTACTATATTACTACTTATATACAGTAAAAATTCATGACTTGACTACATTCATAATTATATCGAAATATTTACCTAAATATATTGATTTCTAATGCCAATATCATAGCTGTCAGTATAACACAAAGTCGAACAACGTCTGTGAATAACTCAACATTACCCTCCAAGCGACTCTAACCTATAATGTTTGAACGAACTACTACATATAATCAAGTTACATATTATCATCACAATCACTAACTGACAGATTTATCAACCGAAAGACTAGAATAAAAGTGTTTTAAATAAACTGTAAAGCTCTCCTAAATCTACTTAAGCATTTATCTAATAGTCGATATTCATGTCAGTATTTTACGTACCTATTCGTTAGTTGGTTTTGTAATTGTACAATTTTAATTTATAAAATTTTCACAAACCCTCTTATTAATACATCGTAAGTAAGTACAATAACCGTTACAAGAAAAATGAAATCATTGTCTCTATTTATTAACTCGGTTTAGTGATATTGTGTAAAAACTAACAATTTTATACGGTTACTTATTTTGAAATGTTATTCTTGTCTACAACGATATAAAGTAAGTTCAATCGTCAAACGTGCTATAAATCACGCATGCACCCAACCCACTAACAACGTTTCTCACATAAAATCGAAACAAACCACTTCGGAAGTCGTCTTCACTATACAAATAAGTCCACTAGAGAACGAACGGGCGTACATGCTAAAATAAGTCTTCGAGTTCTATGAATAAGATACATACATCTTCTGTTTCCTAGAAATAATCTATAGCGGTAATTTACAAATAAAAGCTGTTCGTACTGAACCGCTCGGTTCACTGGTCATCAAATTTGTTAAAGGCATCCATATATTATGATAAATAAGCATAATATTATACGTCATTTTTCGTGAACATCCCCGCGCTCGGTTTCCTGCGATCTTCTTTTTTCGTCTTACCTGGGACAACAATATAAAACATTAATACTTGTTAATTTGTGACTACACTTATTTAACATGCTCGTACGTTGTCGTTAAATCAGCACCAAAATTGTCCTTGCTACATATAAAATATGGTCACAGCAGTGCGATATTACGGACATGTGCACGGTCTTTTAAGTCATACAAAAAAAACAGGTTCCATCGAAGTGTCGCCGTAACTGAAAACTTACATAGGTACCTATTCGTACGTATATTATGATGTAGGTACGCGGTCCTGAAAAACATTATTAAAACTTTTCTAATCGAATATATACAAAATATATATTAATTGAACAGTCCGTTTTAACATTATTTAAATAATACCTTCACTATAAAGGATGTGTCTACACAAATACAGACAAGTAAAATATGATGTCGTAAATTTCATATATTAATAATACCATAGTAATAAAGATTTCTGAAATATCTATTAAACGATTGCTAAAATGGTGGCTGTTAAAATTTTGCTGGTAAACTTCTTTGTATAAGTACTTAATACCTACTCGTATAGGCATAAAATAACAGTACCTATAAACCTATATTATGTGGGTACTACATTTTTGTGACGGGTCTAGCAAACGAGCAGACCACAATCTCAGCTGTTCCCCATGAATATCTGTAACCAACTTCCAATAGGTTTATAGAAATTCTACTTATTACTAATCAGTACAACTGCTGGAATATTACCGTTAGACATAATAATGACTTCATATTTATATCTAATGTTATTTAATATTTGTCCTACCAGAAGTTGATCACTGCGCGTTGCAACTCCCGAGATTGAGGTGGTAGGCTTTGATATAGTAATTGGTGAGTCCCATTAAACAATTAAAATACAGACATAAACTTAGGTACGTAATGTATCTTATCTGTATGAGAAATAAGTTTTTTATAATCGAAATATGTTCATATTCTCATCTGAGGAGAAATAAAACGTATCCTAGTACCAATCATTTATAGACGATAGGTAAATTACTTTTGCCTTTCAGTACCTCATTAAACTGTAAAAATCTGAAAGCCGGCTTAAGTATTAATTGGCCGGTTACAACCTTTTTTACATTATTATTACTGATCTCGGGTTTTTTACAGATTAGTGGCTCACACGTCTATCAGGCGTAATAAAGAGATTCCGAAGTTAGGAAATGCTCGGAAAAATTTGCCACTAACAGTAAGCCAGTGACCCACGTAATAGTCGGCCGCAGGCGTGGTCGCTTAACTTTACAATTAAGTAGTTTACAATTTGCAATCGGGTCGAGGACACGAGCGCTTCTGAGTATCCTTAAATATTGAATAAGAGCTGTTATTTTCCAAATCGCTTAATTGTTTGTACCTATTTATACGAATCATTATTAAAATTAATCATTAATCATTATTACATATAATTTTTTTTTTAACATTTCATAAATTGTCTGTGTTTGTACTTTGTCCTACTAATAAATGAATTGAATAAAATGTAATATAATGTACACTTGAAAAAAGCTTGAGGTCTGTCCTGGTATTGAAACTTCATAAGCTAGGCCTATTTGTTCTGATCGAATTCATGTTGATACATAAACCGGCAATTCGTTATACCCACTCAGCCAATTGATTAGGCTAAATTTATCACGATAGCCTAGTACTGCTAGACACCGATTTTGCTGGAAATTGTTTGAAACTATGTATAAAAATTAATAGTGAAAATAAAAAATACAAAGAAAAATAGATGCAAGTGGAAGATATCTAAGGATAATTATTGTGCATACCTATAAGTAGTCATAATAGTACGAATATATATAAGTCATAAAATAAATAATGCTTAGTCACTAAGTATTTTTTTCACCTACCCGGAAAGGTATAGAAAAATATTTATTCAAACAAAACATAAATGTTACATAAAAGTTTTCCAAAGTACAGTTTTTGTTCATAATACCTCTAAGACATTCACAGGTACGTACATGACAAAAATATATAACCGTGTCCCTTAAATATAAAAATAACCATATTTGATATTTACACCTTGAAATACAACTTAATAATTAAGGACCTAATACTGAAATTTTTATTCAAGATAAGTGATTCGATAGAAGCACTTGCATTTGGAATAGACAATAGTTATTCTATCGGCACGTACATAGATAGGGTGATAAATAATGAATGCATCAGTATAAATAGTTAGCGAAAACTTTTTAAATCTGCAAGGTTCACGAATAATAAATCATTTCATAGTACTAT
>DWEM01001461.1:0-14189 GCA_018245935.1 Agara belti belti | reverse complement strand
GTAGCTCTCGACCCGCCGAACGCGGCTTCATCGGAATTGATCTGTAAAATTGATTTCTGTTCGGTGTAGACGAACAAAGACTGTGGCGACAACCTTAAAACGTCAGAATTCTATTACCACTATCTGCGATACCTGAGACGTATTTCAAATTATTTGCACAAAATTCTTGAAACAATAACCAACGCGACTGCTTCACAATTCTTATTTATTTGACGGTATGTATTTTTGTCGTTTAATGTTGTGATGAAACTCATTGACGCTTTGATAAAAGATTCACGGCCTAATTAGTTATTTAAATAGCTAATACTAAATTGAGAATCAGTAGAATCAATAGTTTATGAATGACGCAGTCGGAAAATATAAAAAAGATACATATGTATGTAAGAATTTGAAAAGGAGTTGAATGCAATTTAAGAACAATAGGTTGGAAATTGCTTTTCTGTGGATGTGGGGCGGCAAACCGCACCGTTGCTAGTTCCCCCGCTCGGTCCGTTCGTCCATCTAAACTTTCTCTAATTTAGAGTAAACCACGAGTCGACGCTGCAAGGTAAGTGTAGTTGTGATTGCTTCCATGACCTACCACGAAGGATATGTAAGGCTCCGTTGCTAATTTATGATAATGTTGTTGACTAATGGCCTACTTAGAACCGTACTCGAGCTGTTCAATGTAGCGACACAAGGATTAAATAATAGGTTAGTCGTTTTCAAACTATCGTAAACATTATTATTTTGGTATTGCGATTTCAAAATCTATAAAATTTTACTTTGTAGCTTTTTGGGCATATCTACTTTAAAAACAACCGCAATAGGTTAAAAAATCAATTTTGTTCAATTTGATAACGTTTTTTAAGTGAAATGTTTATTACAGTACAATAATAATAACAATTTGTTCTAAAAAGTCCTGTATAAACATAAATTATATAGAATTATTGAGGCGACCATTTTCGAAATAATTTGATTGATTTTATACACAATAGTTAATATTACAACAGTCCTGTAGTCTGTAATCTTTGAATGATTATAACAAAGCCAACCCTCGTACGCCACATTCTGAGTACCTTCGATAGACGTTCCCATACGTAATAAGCCCGCTGCATTAAAAGGCAATTAGTTGTAAGATGTGGGCGTAGAATATTAATGACTTACACATATTGCTTGAACACTATTAATTATCTCTATACCATACACCTCATTAACACTAATGAAGTAGAAAAGGGTATAAACAAAAACTTCTGCACTTCACCTACCACATGTGTTGAGTTGGTGTTCATATTGCACAAGACTGAGAATATTGCTGACGGTTAATTAAAGGAACGTCATACAAGTACTCACATGTAGGTAGGTGTATTTGTTTGAAAATCGTCGCCAGCGCAAATCCCCATCGGTAGTTGTGACGCTTCCAACAATCGTTGCCAAATCGTGTTTAGGCACTTACAAATTGAAACAAATCTGGCGATTTCGGCATAACGTTCTAGTGACTTATGGCTCTTAAAAGTGGCGATTAGTCGGTGGTACGGACGGCTGCTTCACATGAAATGTCGCACTGTTCTTGAACCATAACTAGACGCTGGTCTGAAATATGATGGTTAGTTTTTTCCGATCCTTTTAAAGTTCCACTGTTGGACACGGGTCTCCTCGCCTAGAGAGAGGGTTTTAGGCCATAGTCTACAACAGGCCAAGTGCGGAGTAGCAAACTGAACACACCTCAAAATCGTAATATATTTTTAACACACTTTAAGGTGTGCAGGTTTTCTCACGATGTTTTCCTTCACCGTTATAGCTAGTGATATTTAAATTTCAAGTTATAAAACGCACGTAACAAGTAAGAGGTGCCAGGTTTGAACCCATATACCAGATGTGAGAAACCGAAGTTCAAACCAACCCACAAGGATATAACTGCTTCGCGTTTAGTTAGTTTAGAGTAGTAAAATGGACATTAATGGAGAGACGTATTAATAACCAATGTACGTACAGGAGTTGTTAATTTAAGCCCAAACCAGTAATCACTACCGATAAATTAACGGTCTTACCAAAATACGAAATCACTTAAACACTATAATATCATGAAATGTTACGTAGGTACCTAAAACACATATTAAAACGATAGAATTATTGATATAGGCGACAAACTGGTGTAAAATTTTTACACCTTGTTAATTTAGTGACATAAAACAAACATTCCCTACTTTTCTTATTTGCAACTTTATTTATGTATTACACTTTTTTATATTTCCCTATATGCCTTCACTCTGATAGAAATGGTTTTAAAATATGAGTGCTTTTTCATAAGTCGGTAGGATAGTAGTTCTTTGCTGTACCTATACACGGCGTGGTCAACGAGTCAATGAGTTGCGAGCGGCATTCATTTAATAAAATACGAGAATGCACCGTGCGTCCATGAAAGGATTTTATAGTTTAAAGAAGATCTTTTTATTGGTGCTCCGCTGTATGTTGATTTATTCACTACTTGGCATTTAAAACTTGCTTGTGTTGTAAAGGCAAAACGCAAACGCGTCGATGCGTGATTGTGAACGCTGGTCGTGGAGTTTCCAGTTGAAGTCGCGTTCGTTTGTTGTAGTTGCGCGGCCGACGGATGTAATCGTATTCGTGAGGGACTGCCATCGTAAATCTGCCTAGACCGGAATGGGTTACACAGCATTGGCTCCATAAATTGTCTATCCATAGTTTACGATGCACTCAGAAAGGAAACTGGCGAGACTCGCGCTCCCATACTCAGATTGAACACTTGAACTTTTCCAGCTATTCAGTGATTTATTTAAGAAAGTGCCCTGGTACTAGCCGCCTTTTAGCGATACTGGATCGCATGCGTTCGTGGAATTCGTCTGGAATATCTGAGTGTACTAATCAATTCAGTTTAAAATTTAAAATCCTATGATATAGATATATTTAAGTGTTTTTTAGTATTACATAAGGTTAGGAAAATGTCTATACAGTTCGGCCGGTGCCGTTTGCAGGCTTTAAGCTGCAAAACAATATTAGTGATGAAAATTTACTAAAAAATTGGTGCATAAATACTTTCAAATATATAAATGATGGAGTTGATTCTTCAGAAAGACATCTAGAGTTGAAGTCAAAAATATTATGATCGCGTGCATTATATTATTAAATCCATTTCTAAACTCACAGCTTTATAGAAGACTAATTAATATAGTATTTCAATAATGGGTGCAGTGTTGTAAATACGCCGATGAAATACGTTGTAAAAGTCTGTTGAAGTGCTGGCTATATTTATGATTGTGACAAATAATGATGAAGGGGTTTGTGCTCTATGAGATAATTGCGACACTGGTAATAACCACAACTGAATGTGACGAATAAATTGTAAAATATCATCGTAATAAACTTCGAGTTATTAGAAACATTCCTAAAATGCAGCGGCGCCAGTCAGCTCCCGTTGCTAATTAAAACAGTCACTGTTTATTTTACGGCAATGTTAGTAATATTAGTCCGCGGCGGCACTGACTCTTTCTACTCATTGCTGTTTGTAAACCGTTTATATGTGAGTAAAAAATGCGTACCTATCTTTAACATTTTAATTGTAAGTGAACCATGATTCGTTTATTATATACATATGTATCAATATATTTCACGACCTAAACCCGGCATATTTGTATTTATACCACGTACGACGAACACAGTAAATTAAATGTTATATAATTCTTTAAATGATTCGACTTATGCGTCATTTTTACTGTCAATGAATTCTATTGAAATAAAAAAATTGTGAATTGTAAAAGAAAACTTCGATGCGGATAAGTAAATGGCAAAAGTGAGATCTTTCGTGAATGTTAAGCAGGTTGAAAGCTATTTCCACAGGACTAAATCAATCAAAGCGGCTGCCCCTCGAGCCTTATTGAAATGCAAGGAATCCATTTATTACTCCGCATTCAATTTTACCAAGAAAAATGTTCTACAAAAACAAATTTATTTTACAATTGTGGAAAAGTATCGTTTTATGTACCCACTTATATTTCTGCTAAAAGCCTAATGCCAGAAATATGTTTTACAGTTTGCTTGAGATAAGTAAACGTAACATCACTCCTGTATTCCAAATATACTTAATTTTTAATTAGTCTTTTCCATACGCCAAAATACTGATTAAGTAATGTAAGAAATTTTACTTATACATATTGTTTAATTTGTTATATTAAGGAGCATTACAAAAAATTAAATTGACATAACTTCATACAACAAAATGTGTTCCACTTTCTTGCAATATTTTTAGATGTCTATTCATAGGTGTTTCAATTACTTGAAATATTCCGAAGCAAATGCAAAGCTGTTATAAAATTATTACAAAATTTCTGAAGATGATACAATATCCAGGATTTAGGTAATACCTGTCTGTACTAATAGTCCATTACGCTCTACGTAGAGTACAAGATTAAATCCAAATTCTGTTTCCATCAGACGATTTACAGGTAACCGTCTTAATTAATAAATATCATCCATCTTCTTGATAATAATTAAGAACTGCTGATTTCTCATAATCTTTTAAGATACATCCTCCAAGACTTTATCTTAATTGAACAGATTATGATTTCGATAACGAAGCTTTTATTATTATTGTACAGAAATAAAAGATATTGCCAATAGCATCATTGCTGTAAATTATTCAGGTCGGCGCAAATACATCTGTTACATGAAAGGGATATGAGTCGAGTTTCATGAGAACTTATTCTCGCCACGTCACTTTGCTATTTGCAACGCCCGGAGTGATCTCACGCCACCAGAGTCACCCGACGCATAAAATATATAAATGCCATTCACAATTAAGCTTCTGAATGACATTACTGTCGAAGTTCAAATTTCATTACCCTTGTGGCGTGCGGTATGTGATATATTAATAATTGAAATGAGAACTCTTTAAGTTAGGTACCATAATAAATTATGCTTATGCAGCGAATCTATTCAATGTTTGTTGTCGATGTAGTTGGTATAAAAATCGCTCACCTACTTAAACTCATGACCGAAGCTAAGTTGAAAAGCACCTTCTAAACAGCCACACAATTATAAACATACGATAGGGGTACCTTAAAACACAATATGTAGGTACATACATAGTATAATGTATAAATAAAACATTTATTATGTTTCATCTTTATTATATTAATTAGAGTAAAACTTATATAGTTTTGGTTTTGATTTGATGTTGCGATCAATTGTGTAGTAATAGCGGTGGACGCATCTATGAATGGGTCACAAATCACAACTATCCCTATAAGCGACGTTACAGGAGAATGACAGATATTTGTCCGTCCACAAGGAGCACGCTGTGCGGTTGCGAAATGGAAATCGTGTGGTGTAGCTGACTTAAGCCTTGTACTTACATAAACTGCCTCACATTCATTACAGTTTGGAGAATAGAACGCAAGCGGTGTAAATAATAGTTCCCGCTTACAAGTGTGTGCACTGTGCACTAAAATATATTTACCATTTGCTTTCAGGATTTGCTGTGATACGAGAAGCGCTTGTTGTTTATTTATTTGGGGATTAAACTGCATGCAGTTTCCGCGAATAGTAGAAGCAGTACGGCCTCGGTGGTTTCTACTTAAACTTTGCTAAACGGTCAGCGTCTGAAAGCCTTCCGAACTCCGACTGCATTTTGCGTTTCGAAATTTGTATGTTGAATAAATAATAGTTTAATACTTTCGCTGAACCCATATGCATCATTGGGATTAAATCTCAGATTCATAATATCGTTATTGATTTAAAACATACGAAATGTCGGATATAGATTGCGTGAGCGTGACCATCACAAAGAATACAAATGGTTTCCAATATAGGCATATATGTAGTAATAATGTTTTGATATTTTGTAATTCTTTCATCGTCTATTTCCACATGTCCACGTCAAAGTTATTTAACTCATCTTTCGATTTAGTGTTAATAATGGAAACATCTTTAGACACAGCAGCCTAGTAAAGAACGTCTATAATATATAATACACCATGCATACTAATTTTATAAAGCTAATTGTTTGTCTGACATGGCTAAGCTCTGTACCTTTTTTTTGGGAATAGGGTTGAGATTTTTACCTTATATTGGCTCGCCCCGGATGAAGCATATGTGTCATCATATGACCACTCGCGCCTTGGTTGCTGGCTCCACGGTCATAGCTTCCACTCTCCGTGACTCCGAAAGCCCCCTTTGTTGTCTCTTACGGCAAGCAGGAGATACTGTAGCTGTATTCTGCTTACAGGAACAAAGTTCTGAAACTACCAGTCATATTTCAAGTAATGTTTGAACTTCGTAGCCTATTTATTTACATTTTAAGTTATTACGATTTATTGTTCATTTTGTTTTACAGTTTAAGAATAACTAACAGCTAAAATACAATACGATTAATAAAAAATGATAATAAAAACACTTAAACGCCTGTTACAAGCTCTCATCAATAATCACTTAATAAAATTTAAAACGGCAAGCAGATACGCACATATTAAATAGGCGAAAAAATTTAGGATATAATACACGAGTGTTATTAACAGTGTATAATAAATAAAAAGAAATACAAAATTTTGAAGTAACTCGATATGTAGCTCTTTTGGCTTAATATCACCCTACGATCCTTATGAACGGAGCAATTGCAATACAAAGTTTAAGTACGACTAAGTAAGAAAGTATGGGCGAGCGGTGTGGCGCGATTTCAGGTATCGCTATGGAATATAACAAGTTTCGCGGGGTAGAAACATTTATGTGGAGGTATTTAAACATTATTATAATACATACATTTTGGGATAGCTGTCAAGTGCATTAGATGTTTCAGTGACTGTTAGAAAGTCTTAACGAAATAAGACACACAAACATTTGATGTAAGGTTATAAATATCCATTAAAAAGGACAATAAACGTTATATAATACGAGTTTGTGAATTAAAAAGTTTACGCTCGAGTCCCAACTGAATTGTGTAGCTGCGGGATGTCAGATGGCAGTGACAATATATCAGGTTTCAATGAATAATTGATCACTCCTATTTCGCTTGAAATTTTGTTAATGTATAACGCGATTACATCGCATTGTGTGTTTTTTGGAGTGAATCAAATTTCAACGATTAAATATTCATCAAAATTTGTAATACAATTAAAGGGGGGACAAGTCCGTATCGTCAATAAACATTGCATATCTTTATAAAGTTGGCCTGGCCTAGGTCAATATTATTGTGGTCCAAGTGAGGGAGATTGATAAGAAATGAGGTGTAGGAAACAGGCGTTGGATACAGCTGGTTGGAAGAGCTAAAAGGGAAGAAGAAATAATAAATGCATAACAAAATAGTTTTTACAGGTAACAGAGTATTTTCAACAAATCATTTTCAGCTCCACTTCTCGAAAGCATTGATTTCTCGGTAGACCTGTAGTGTTAGCGACAAGGTTTAAGCTCTTCAGACGATTTTGGGAAGACAGTGTATTTAATGAGTCCAATTGTTGTACTGTTCGTTATTCTCTTATCCTTCCAAATTTTGTTCAGTTTTCTATAGCACACCGTCTTTTAATTTCCCGCTCCCATTTACCAGTATATACATATGTATGTTATAATATTATTAAGTAAACTACATATGAGTTGATCACATAGAGATAAGTATGCGTAAACGTTGCTATTAGCATAGTCATATCAATTAACCCTCTGTTATCGACATTACCCAGTCCATGCAACATTGAGCTAAGTGAAATCCGGTCAATTGCATTCATTATACCTACAGATCATTTCACATAATAGAACAAGTATCCTTAAGGTATAATATTATAGTATATTTATTTATTTTAATAGCAACTAGTAAAAAAAGGACTTAAATCTTTATTGTATAGATGTAGTCTACATTACGAAAGTGCTTATCTATTTGTACTTCGGGAAAAAAAATATGAAAAATCAGGTATCGTATAAGTCAGTGTATTGTTTATTGTAATTTAAATATGTATACCTATGTTTATTTAGTAGTTGAATGATCAAAGTGCATCAAATGTTTATATTATGCTATTAGTAATATGATTGTAGAAAATGAATAAGTATATTTACATTTTACAGACTTACATGTAACGTACTATCGTTATACTATCTATATAAATATGTACAATTAAAAAAATAAATAATTATGGAGCTATAGGTTTGTGTTTGACTGCAAACTCACCTGATGGATGGTAGCTGAGGTGCTGTCTAAGATGTAGCACGCTTGTCTAGAAAGTACCTATTCACTCTTGTTTTGAATGACCCCAGGTTATAACTGTTAATAAAACAAATACAATTGCAATTTCAGAACTAGGTACAATCCCTGGAGGTAATATTTGAGGGTTGAATTCGAAATTATATCGGTTATCTTGAAGCTTAGCAGTGAAGCCGAAATTAACTTACAGACTGCGTACATAACGAACTCGGCTGGATAGTCTGATAGTTACAATTTCTCCGCTTATCGGGTTCTTGGCAATGATAGGGGTTGGTTTGGTTAAGATTTCTATATCTAATCGATACAGTTTTACCTATTATTTAATAGTATCATGAAATAGATACTGATAGTAACACTCTAGCTAATTTTAAATACCTAATATCTATTCAAAATCAACTATCAATTAACTAGTTGCTGACTCTACGCGTTGCTGGAAAGGAAAAATATGTATAAATATGTTGGTTATTCCGAAGTTTTATTTTTAAAATACTAACGTAACATCACGCCTGTATTCAAAATAAATACTAACCTAATATAGACAATACATATCAACATTTTTATCTATACTGATCAAGGTAGGAATGAATGTTTGGCAAAGATATTCCGCCGACAGGTTGACCCAGCCGCGGCTGTCCGTCGTTTCTTTCCGCTTTCGTTAACGACACTCTGCTCGTTTTATTCTTGTTTCGGTTGCAAATTCTCTCACAGTTCTTTGTCTCATTTAGCATTTATTTACGGCGTATTCAATTTAAATATCTCCCCTTTTCCGTTTTATCGTCCTAGGAATTGCTCGACTTGCTCCACTCTGTTTTGTTTAAATTTGTCAGTATTACTCTTATTGCTCTTGCTGCGATATTCTTCAATTTAAAACTCTGTAGTTAACTACATGTGAATTTATTGAAACACTAAGTTGCTGTTAGACCAGATACACTTTTTTAGTTGGTACTTTCGTTGATAGTTCGTTGATACTACACGTCTGATATGCGCAAAAAATCCTGTAAACCTGTAAAAATTAATACACGCGAATACAGGCAAGGAATACCTTAAAACATTGTTAATTAGTTTTCTGTACCCCACTAAATAGTAAAAGATTTTAAAAATCAATTACTTGGACAAGCCATTATGCTCCAGAATGATTAAGGTTAGGTTATAAAGCAGCGTAATTAAAACTAAAACCTTCTATTACGGGAGAGCGCGGCGTGCGGCGGAATGTGAACTGTGCCAAGTGTCGGATTTCGAACGTGTCTTGCGTCCGCAATGCTCTTCTTGTGTTTCGAGCTCCGCAACATGTAGATTTCTCGACTTATTGTCGTAAGAGCGAAAAGTACGCTTTTTACTTTCTGCAAGCTACTTTTATTTATATACAGACACCAAGTTATTTACAGAATCAACGGATAATATAGTCTGGTCTGTTAGCTCTGTACAATCAAGCGGTAATACGATGTTCAGTCCCTTTCTCGTTGTCTCATCCGAATAGATAAACTATATAAATAGTTAGTCACTTCTCGTTTATTTTCGTTTAATATTAAACGTAAAATTTACCGCTACTATTCCTATAACAATGAAATCCTAAATCGTAACCCAAACGAGATTACAGGCGATTGCAAGCAATTTGTAAAGTAAACAACTTGAGGGTTCATGGATTGGTTTGGTGGACTGGTGACCGAGCGTTTCCGTTGTTTGAAAGGCAGTCGGTTCCATCAACAAAGTCACTACACCTGAACACAGGTCAATATTGCAGTTTAAGCGCTCGAACAATGAGGCTGCCACAAAGCCGTATATCGTCTAAATCGCCGTTTAAAAAAAATGTGGAGTATTGCAGACTCCCCCAATTGAGGGGTGAAATCCGTGCTCAACAGTAACGTATAATTCTTCGTCGGGTTTTAGAAAGAGAAAAATGTTCGGTCCATTATAATAATTATAAGGATAAGTACATTATTTTGTTCGTATAATGTATTAATATGTGGTACAATGCTTACAATAATATATGCAAGAAAGCTGGTGTCGAATTTCAAACTTTTATGTTGGATACCAGACCCACGCGGTGTTTATTCTGGTGATATAATGTAATGGCGCTCGTGAGGTGTACTTTCATAACAGTTGAAATTGAAATTGTATTTAATGTTTTCGATTTGAGTACAACGATACTGTAAATATTACAGCTCTTAACTATTTAGGTACAGTGAGAAAAAAAAATTGAGACTAAATAATAATAACAACGAGATATTCTGTTTCACTATGTCACTTTCAACTTAAAATATCTTTTATTCTTGCGATCTCACTAAAGGTTACCTGGTAGAAATCACTTAAAGCTATAAGGCAACCTTTTACATGATTTGCAATTTGTTTATTTTACACTTTACCTAACTTGTCTATTAACTGTGATGTACAATAACGAGTCACAATTTTTTTTTTTTGTTAATGTTATTGATTTTGAATGGAAAATGGTTTTCGTTGGATGGGTGCATTTATGTAATATCTATAATATATCTAGACATTTATAATATCTACTACTACATACAAGTTTGTGAAATTTAGTACCTTAAATGCTACTTTCTATAATATATTCCAATATTAAACATTTCGTCAAGCTTGAACTATGCTTAAAATAGTGTAACAGTGCTTCTGTTGAAAACAACATTATTTAACATTTCATCAGAGATCTAAAGGATTTTTTTTTATATCATATTGAAAAATAATAATAGAAATCATCCGCATCTATACCGCAAAATGTCTAGAACACTTTTAATGTTTATATCTTTTACATCGTACGAGGGAATACAGATGGTGGCATTAAATTTTTTAATTTGATAATTCCAACAATAATGAAGGCTCTGGTGGATACGAATACAATTGTAAAGGTTGATGAGTCACGTACAGGCTTAGGTCCAAAGGGCAACATTCTCAGCAGACAAGTTAGACTGTAGGCTCCACCAAACTGAAAAGTCACGAACGCATCCCGGGACCATATCCAACTCCCAACAAAATAAATATGTTTTGCTGATTCGAGGCAAAATTTGCAAGTCTGCCAAGAATATTCGTAGCAAATCGTTTTCCTATAATTGGAGTACATGTGAATTTTGTATTCAGTAGCGCATCCACCGCGGATGGAATTTCGCCATTTCGCGGCAACCCCGTCTTCCATCATGCGTGCTTATTGAAGTAATTTGTGTTACCCCATATGTTCTATGTATACACATGTAGATGGATATTTATGGTATTTCTATTGTCGTAATTTAATCAGAATGCAATTAATTAAATACATATATACTCGAAGTTCAATCAACTGATTGAACCATTATTAAATTGAATAATTACACTACATATTTCGTTATTCGTGCATATGTTACTACAAATATTTTCATACCTGATTAAATAAAACTGCTTTCGATCGATTTAACTGTGACATTGTTGACATATTTTTAAACTCATGAATTTATATATCTCCAAAGAAATTGCATACAAATATGTCATAGCAAATGTCAAATTCATATAACGTAATAACTGAAAATAAGTAATTAGGTAAATCTCAAAACAGGCCAACTTCGTCATACCACTTACCTAATTGCGGCTCTTTCATGAAATATGAATCTTATCTCGGCTAGTGCTTATTATAAAATTATACGTACAATCCGTGGGATTTTCTTAAGATCTCAGAAATGGCAGTAACGTCAAAATCGTTAAAAATACAAAACAAAATGTACAAACCCTTAAGTTATTTTATTGACAGTGCACTTTAAAATACTTTACAGTTACTTTCAAGTCATAGACCTAATCCATTAATTATTTTTCAATCAATTGACTTTACGTAACAAACAAACACCAAACATCTTGAACAATAAATTACTCTTATATCCATTTTATATCTGGAGGGGATATCCTAATTATTATTAATTTTGTGTTTTCGGTGGATATCTGCTCTTAGATTAATAACGCAGAATACATATATATGGATAACTTTTTAACAATGTTTCTAAATAATGTTGTAGTCTTAGAACAGTGATCGGTCTGACATTTGATAAACTTTAGAGGGCGAAAAATTTCAGCCGCGTTACCTTTTTATAAGCGTCAATAAGTTCAATTTGTTCATGAATTATGTAATTTAAAATTCTGAATAAAAACACTTTTTTATGGTATAGTGATAATATTTTTCTTATGTAGTACTTATCGGGATATTGAAAAAAAAATTTGGTATTTTTTTCTACGGGTTGTTCTACGATAACTGATTATATATGCCGATTCGTAAAGAAAGCTATAGATACATAATTAGGCTGTCTTTTGTTCCCGCATCATAGTCTGAGCCTTAGACAATAATAAGAGGCTACACTGTATAACAGACTTTACTTTCCTTAGTATCGTTATATGAAATCTACACTAACCGAGTTGCACACTATCTTTTTGGTTGCTGCGTTCGATTAGTAAATTTTGTTTTCAAATAGTTGTAGTTGGTACACGTTAATGTATTCCGAATACTTTATCATAATTAATCTGTTAGTAATTATGGCTCACGGCGGGCGGAGTTCGTAACGTAGCTAAAGTTGGTATTAATTTGTAGAGTGGAATCACGGTTCACCGCGTTTGTGTCCACATACGATGCGAGGCGTCTCGCTGTGCACCGCAACTCTTCCCACGCGTGCTGGGAACTACGACAGGCAAAAGTAATTGTAATCATTGGTCTTACGTTTCGTTGTGTTGGAGCACCTCAACTAATAAATGCTCTGCAATGCAAATGAATACAATTTACTGCGCTTGTGCTCATTAAAACATTGAACTACATACAAAACCACTTTATATTAACTCATATTGCTAATAAAATGTTGAGAATTCATAAAATACATAGCAAACGAACCAGCTGGTCCACTGGTGGTGCGTCTGTCGTGTGTCTGGGTGCAATGAAAATAGCTATATAAATTTGACATAGTATGTATTAATGTATGTTAATCAGCTGTGCGTTTACCATAACGCAATCACTTAATTGCCTAATTTGGAATCAGATAGCCGTGTGTGGAATTGTCCAAATTGTTATTATTATTGTGATAGATGTGATAGACAGAAACTATGGAGAGTAGGAGATTATGCTGTAATCAAGTACTCGTATAAAAACACGATGCAAATAATACGCGACCAATATGATACACGACAAGCTCTTGCTTACTTTTTAAAGTGACTTCACACATGCTGATGTGAATTGAAAGACTATTCTATTTTGGTGGTAGCCGCGCTCACGTTTTTATGTCATTTTGGTTCGTTACAAAGAAGTGCATGTCCACAATCGAAATAGCTCCGTTATTTTTGTAGTCTTAAACAGCCCGGTATTATACTTATATAGGTACTTTAGGTAGGTACTCATTGTTTCAATGACGTGTTATAAAATAAGGGAGTAGAGTTACTGTGAGGTCCATGTACTAAGACAACCATATTGTAGGTGAATTTTCTTAACATCTTGTCATTTTAAAATAATAATAAAAATAAATATTAGTCTTTAGATTTTTAATAGTCTTCTTTGAGGTTTTTTTCGGAGTAAGTAATAAATACCTGTTATAGCTTCATTTGTTACATGTATTTATTTTAGACTACATAACCGATGAATTTTCTTTACAGAAAATGACAATTTTAATTACAGATTAGAAAAAAAAAATTTAACCTTAAAAGCGTTAAAAATGCATTGTTGGCGCGAATAGCGCGAGTCCAAAGTGTTCATTTCACGGTAGTTGTGTTCACAAAATACGTGTGTATACTATTCGACAAACTCTCGTCGACAGGTCCACCTCGGCCCAGTGGGTAGATAGACTTTATTACTAGGTATCAGAGTACATTATACCACGCTTAAGCAATGAGTAGCTACCGGTAATAGTCTTCAAAAATGTTTATTCGTTGTGCTGCATGCCTGAGAGTGACACAAAATATTTAACGTTGTTTTAAATGTATGACTGTCACTACATAGTATAAAACAAAGTCGCTTTCTCTGTCCCTATGTCCCTATGTATGCTTAAATCTTTAAAACTACGCA
>DWEM01001460.1:0-14192 GCA_018245935.1 Agara belti belti | reverse complement strand
GGATGAGTTTTTAGTATAGTGGATGTTAATAGTAGTATTTTAAATTAGATAATTAATAAAATGATATTTTTAAGGCGAATATTGGAAATGCTATATAAATTTAACATAAAATAAAATACACATCTAAAACTCAAAAGACAGGTCAACATCGTTTTATTTAATTTCGCGACTAATTTATATAGGAATATCATGTGAAAAGGAAAGTCAAATACCGAATATGTTTGCAAACATATTTAAATACCAATTTTTAAATTATAATGGACGTACCTATTGACCGCGTCGAATACAATTATGTAGAAGCAATTTAGATGGAAAGAGATAAACCTAATGTTTTCCAGTTCTAAATTTAAATTTACCTACATTTACAAAAAAAAAACATCGATCCAATCTATATAGACCAATGAGTTAGTCATGCAGAGTTTTAATATACCCTGCAATCAGTAAACAGAACCACTTATAAGGATCGCTAGCAGGTATTACTCGTATATCCTGGACAAAGAATTCCAAATGAATTTTTTTAGCTGTTCATTTATACATGATATACTTCGTTTTTTACAACTTTAATAAGAATTGATATAAAAAATAAAAAAAGATCAACGCCAGACGACATTCGTGAATCAACATTTTAATGATTCATAAGCTTCCTATCCCGGATTTTGAGTCCCCTGGTGCTTCTACAAATAAAACCGCTATAGGTCACTCGTGAATATGTAATGAATGGCCAATCTAATTTCTATTAAAATTTGTATTTTTAATCAAATCAATGCAATTTTATTTGACATGTTTTGATATATAACATAATTTTTGCATAATGTATTTGTTTTGTTCGTAGTTTGTACATTTGAAAGGTATGTGTTATTATGTATATATTAATCAAGCAGTCCGGGACCAGAGCCTCAAGGCGTTTTTGAATTGTTAAGATTAAGAATTAAATATTATGTACCATTCCAAATTCCATTATCTCTTTGAAATATTTCTAACTTTGGACAAAATATCACCGGTGTTAAATATATGAAGATTATTGAGCACAACTAAGTTAACGTGACAAATTTAATCTTGTTACATTTGTTGAAATGTTTACATTTGTTTTTTGTAAACAGTGACGTTGAAGCTGATTTTAAATTATAAACAACCATCGGGCTGGTTAAGCTTTTCTATGAATGTTTTCTAATACTAATAAATAAGTTTGACATCATGCTTAATAGGTGATAATATTTCAGTAAAAATATCAGCCAATGATTTTTCAATAAATAGACGACGTCGTTTCTATGATACCGTGAGAACTTCTAAGTGTTCTTAACATTATAAGACATAACATTTTAATAACTAAAGCATTATTGTAAACAAATTGAAATGTATGAAAAAATGACCTTGTCGATATTGTTAGATTTGTGAAAGAAAATAATACGAGTCTCCGAGTGTTTCGAAGCACTTAGTGATGGCCATTGGTATAAAGCAGCGAGGCAACGACTGTACCTTCATTAACTGAAAATAGTTTTTCCTCCTATTTAATAAAATTGTCGACATCTCATTAATTCAATTTTATATGCATTTTTTTCTACAAAGTAGCGCCAACCTGACCACTATCTCAAGTGGAGAAGCAAAAATACCTTTCGATTCTCAAACTTGAAGTCTTACCTATATTATTTATCTGCCCCCTATTTCTCTATCAATTACAATTTCAAAACTTATGTGGAGTATCAGAACAATATGTACTGAAAATAACATAGGTATAGTCTAAGTACCGACGTAAATATGCATATTAACCATGTGACAATCCTGTCAATTCGTTTAGCAAAGTGCTGTTTGAAATACAAATCATGCTCTGCGTAATAGGCACGTAAGCAACCTGTGAAATGATACAAAATAAAAACTGTGTTTCAACATCGATTAGTTAATATTTCGCCCCTTTTAATATGACGTCACGATATTTGGTGTTTTGAAGTGATCGTCATTAACATTTTTCATATCTCTATATTGATATTTTAAAGGAAAAGTAGGTACATGTTATATATGTTATCTGTCAATTAGTTATATTCACGTGCCTATCTTGTTGTTGGAATAATGTAGTGAAAATGTGGGTAGAAGCGCATTAGAGCTTAGACAGATAACCTAGACATCTCCTTAGCGAATAAATCGTTACGCAACCGATTACGTAGTTTTCATACAAAATCTGGACATAACAGTACACAATATGTTTTTACACTTACATGGGACCGATAAATTGGGTACCTACCCGTAACTTGAAATAGACAATAAATAAATCAATTGAGTCAACCTGTCGACTTGGACAAGATTTCGACTAGGTGGTGCTTTTTCACTTTTATAGTTAACAATGAAATATTCTTTTAATTCTATC
The DNA here is from genome assembly GCA_018245935.1 of Agara belti belti. Classification (NCBI taxonomy): domain Eukaryota; kingdom Metazoa; phylum Arthropoda; class Insecta; order Lepidoptera; family Hesperiidae; genus Agara; species Agara belti. Next base: position 11,833 of record DWEM01001460.1, on the reverse strand, counting down.
TATATAAAAACTGTCAATCATAATACCATTAGCGTTTCAGCAAGAACGCACACTAAAATGAATCATAAATAATTCAACCAACCGTGAAATGTAAGGAAGCAATGCAATGGTAGTATTCTGTTTGCCGGTTCCGAAAAATAATCAATGTTACGATGATGTTAATAAATTATTGTTTACACAATTCTGGGGTGAGTCGGGCACGCCTGAACCCTCCTCTACCCTTAATGTACATGAAATGTAATGTTACATAGACCTAGGATAAATGGACATGAACGTCCTTGCTGGACAGGAAATACATATCGACCCACTGCTATCCCTTACATATATCATGAATCTATTCGAAGTGATTAACGACACGTTCTAAGTGAACAGAAGCATGGACGGAATAGTATATCAAACAGAATGAAGATATGTACCATGATTGCCATTCTACTCCGACATTGCCAACGATGAACAAACATTTTCCTCTCAAGAGATTAGAGTTCGCTCGTAATATAAACGTAGCCGGCTTTTCGAACGAATCGCAGTTTGAAATGCGATTTAAAAGAATATACGTATGTCCCAAATAATGAATATTTCAAATTAGAATAGCACTTAATACCCGTTTCGTAAATCGCAAATACTCCTCGACAAATTATACATGATTTGTCGGTCGTGAACGATATAGAAATATTTAATGGACAATCTCTAATTAAATGCTAATTTTGAAAATCAACAATGCAAATTAATCTATCAAACATTTCGTTATTGTTATTGGAAATGTTGATGTTAATTTGTCTCACAAAATATTCTATTCTATAAAATACGAAGAACAAAAAAAATATTAAAAGCGCAAGCACAATCTAATAAATTTTACTATAATTTTTTCAAAGTCAAAACAAAAAATACTTATTACGGCATTTCGATGGGAACGATATTTATTTTATAGAACTGTCGAAAATTTTCCTAATTAATATTTTGAAATAGAACGGTACTTAAAGTTTTCTTTTTAGGAGAAATTTATTATTGCTATCGATGGAACATTGGAACACGTGTTCAACGGTTGTAACCATGCGGCGGTTATTTACGAAAACACCGTTAATATTTGCCACGACTTGTTAATCAAAGAAAAACTTGGATCAACTTAAGTTTTAAATATGTACTCGACGTTTTACATAATGCATAATAAATCAATGTATTACATTTACACAACTCTTACAGTTGTGTAAAAATGCAAATGGCGGCTTGGTAGAAAATTAATAATGTCTCGCTAAATATTCGCATAAAATCATTTAATGACGCCCAGCAATTCAATATTATACTTACATTCCCTGACGTAGCTCTTGCTGTCATAGTAGCAGATGACTTTGCTTGTGGAGACTGGAGTTGCAGTCGCAACCGCCAAAATGGCGAAGAAGGCTATTAAAACCTTCATATTAGAATGCCAGTGACTGCTCCCCACAGAGAGTGTGAGGCGAATGAAGTCTCAGCTCGCGGCGCTCACCAACACTCCATGACCGCAAGAAGGTCATAGATCAATTGGCGACGGTGATACCGAGACTGCTTATTATTATTTATTTTCGACGAAGAGATTATCTGACGCCCTCGGCCACGGGTCACGTCCGTGAATTTGTAAGTACGACTTCATACTAACTGCATTTTTCCCAACACCTACGTAAATTTCGCATAGTGAGAAAAAATTAAAATTTACCACCACATAAAAAACTAGCTTAAAAATGTAGTTCAACGACAAATATATTGAAGATCATTTTCAAAAGGAGTGAATTGAATTTGAGAAACAAAGGTAACTTTAAGATGCATAAAGTTGAGCCCACATATGAACGTTCCACCGTAACACTGATCCGTAACCGTGTCAAGAATACGTGTCAAAAAGGCGTTGTAGACTTTCTGTTATGATGTGTTCCATTCTAAGCGAACAAACAGCCGAACATGGGAATAACAAGCAAGCAACAAGGAAGCAAGTTACGAGTGTGGACGTTAGTCTGTATACTGTTACGCATTAATGTCACGTGTTACGAGCAGATGCAATCAAAGTCCGTCTTTCAGAAGTGTACATTAATGAACTTTTGACATGACTAGTAAACATCCACACTTGCATTTATGTTCCGGGCCAATTCTAGTTAACACTAGAATTTTGGAACTGTTACGGGATATTACTGGTTCTAATCGTAATGTCTGCCTGCCTTTCCATGCTTGACATGACTGTTTTGACATTACTGCGAGGTCGTTGAAACTGCATGTAGCATGGCACAATGTCCGCCCTAGTAATATAACATTTCATCGGAAAGTACGGCGCTGCCAGTTGAGAGAGCGAATAACAGTCGGTCGAAGTATTTAGTCGTAGCATGTGTTCCTATAAAAATATTCGTTCGATGTAATTTCTGCCGATAATTACTATAAAACTTTTTTCTTTTTTTCACTATAAAACTTTATTACTAAATTCAAATAATGCGTCATCGACTACTTAAAAACATTGCGAGGCATTAGGTATTAGGCAACGTACCTTCTGCATTTCTCGTGACACTTTGTTTCTTTACTGCGCAATAAGCTAACGTTTGACTGCGAACTCACACTTACAAGTAACACAACGAAATCAATATAATCAGTCTATTAAAACAAGTTCCGTCGAATGATAAATATTGGAGAGAGCGTAACGCGTAAAAACAAAAAGAAAAGTAACGCTTAGACCGTGAAAATTTAGCGTAACCAATCCAGTTACGATGTTAAGCTGTCCCGTTCATCACAGTGATACAAAGATGGATCGAATACAATTTGAAATAATTGAAAAGAACCTAATATTATTTCTTTACGAGGAGTGGAGCACCGAGCTGACAACAGTTTTGAACTGACCGCATTTGGGACCATTTGTACTTAGAGCCCTGGTTTGGGAAGCTGAAATCGACACCAATAAACGACCTACTGCTTTCCACAAACACTTATAGCGATCATTGTCAATGTACTTTTTAAACTTTCTGTTATTAGAGTAATCCCTTGACGCGGAAAGACGTTTACTTAATTTCAACAAATCAATATTTTTACCGATCTCTTTCTGAAACTTGCATTGACAGAAGATATTAAATTTAGTTTTCTCCGACGGCTTTTCTTTCCATAAATAAAATTAATAGTATCTTTGAATTATGTATTTCTGGCTCTACAATTTGTGAAGTAGGTATTAAACTAAAGCCTAACTTACTCTTTGACGGCGTCGTGATCTCACCGACCGGTAGTCAACAAAACATTTTTGAACAACTACCTTTTTAAGGTATTATTACCCGTGTGATTTGTCGATCTTGAAGCCATTGCATGACTTGAGGTACTGCTTTACTTTTTATAACATAAACATATTATATTCAATCTTGCATATTGTTATAACAATACAATTTTAGCAAAATTGTATGTATCAAAAAGTGTATTGACAAAACCCTTCACCATATGACTTAGGTAATTTACTTAATATTATAAATATATACATTAACTACATATATTACGAAGTATATAAAAGTGAATTTTCATTAATTATTAAAATTTTCTGATTTTCTGAGGTTAATTTAAGAAAGTATTCTAATGAGATGATTTTGTGGTAACTAAACTTAAATCATCGCCATAACAGATTAAAAAAACAAACAGTAAGCGCAAGGCAAGCAAGTGAATTTTCTTTGGTACATATTTCAAACAAACCGCCTTAAGATTTTGTACACGGTAAAAGAATGAGTCACAATATTTTTTCCAGTTGCACAGTTTAATTCACACAGTTATTACATTGAGGAGGTGAATACAATGAAATATTACTTCATGCTTAAGCGTAAGTATTTGCGTATCGTAGTGATAAGGAATTAAGATCGCCGTGAAACACTAATAAGGACTAAAAAGGCTTATTCCTTTACGCGTCACCACGCAATATTAGTTTTAATTCGATAAAACCAAACCACATCCACAAATAAAACACACTCACCTCACCTACTTAATACATTTTTGTTTCATAATTTTTTTTCTTTTTCATGTTATTCATTAAATACAAATATATAGCAGGTACTTGCGTAATTCGTTTCCAAAGAAATTACTTAAACAAAACCAAAGAAACTATCTGTATAATGTGTATGATGATGTGTATAATGATTTTAAATGAGACAGCGTTAATGAGTTCTCAGTAAACATGTTTTCTCCAGTCATAGCTTCAATCAGATGCATCCGGTCACCCGAAATACCTAATCACCAGCTAACATGTATTATGCACACTAGAATAGAACAATTGAACACATTCATTTGTGGCTAGCGTGCGATCATATCGTATGATTGCTTAGACATTGTTAATAGCGCTAATTTCTGTATGGACACAAATAGGTTCATTATGTTAACAGGTACCCGAAACAATCGATTGCACACTTCATAATGTACATAAAATACTAAACAATATAATATAATAGCTCAGAAATATCAGTGCTACAGCCTTACATAAGTCTAACCGATAATAATACCCAGCTGCTATTAAACTATAATGTATTCGTGTTCATCTAAATATCATACAAAAAGAAAATATGTAAATATGTTGCTCCGATAAAATAAAAAATCTCATAGAGACATAAAAAGTAATAGGTACCTATTTTTATAATTGAAGGTCGTTTTAAAACATACAAGAAAATTAAATATTTATAGTTCATGAGAATATGCAGGTACACGATGACGACAACGGTCTAAAGATTAAAAATAATAGATTTCTTCTTTAATATACCAGAAATAAAATGTAAGTTTGATGAAAATCATTGTGCAAATCAATACCAGTAGCAACCTTGGCAACTCCCACGACCGTTTGCGATCGGTCAACGGTACACCATTTAACAATTGGCCGTACTAATTTTCTAATCAATAACAAACAGCTTGGGCAACTACATATTCCAGACGGTACGAGGCATGAAGTCACCGGTTAACTGGTAATAAGAAGACCTACACTGAATTGAAGTTAACCGTACAGATGTAGGTATTTTATTCGTCAACCATATGCATGGAATTTCTGTTCAAGATGTACAAGCAGACACGATGTTTAGCTGAAACATAACACTGCAAGTTACAATACACATGAACAGACATTTTAGACTAGTCACTAGTGTGCATTGGTTTTAAATCTCTAACTTAAATATATATTAATTTTAGACTATCTATTAATAATAATTATTATTATAATTCTAATTGTATTTTTTAATTCGCAAGCCGTAAAAGGCAAAATATGGATTGAACTAATCATTCTATAAAATCTTGGAATGTAATATTTGGGTAAATAAAGATTTTTTACCGTGTTTTATGTTGGAATTGTTTTCAGTCCGCAGTCCGAACAATCAACTCGAAATATTGGGTGTTGTTCTCTTTTCGAAATCGATAATATCATCACAAACCAAGTTTACCAAAAATATAAATGATGTGCATACAGAGTGTTATGTAAGTAGATGAAGCACGTCAGGTTTGGAAGGACAGAGATGTTTGGCACTCGGTACTTTCTGCCTACACCGAGGGAGCTGGCGTGATGGTATAATAATGATAATAATAATAATTGATGTGACTATATTAAAGGAGAATTAAAAATATAGAGGGTCTATTAAACGATATTTAATACTAGTTTGCACCGGTGTTGAAGTATGTGCATATTATAAAATATAGCAGTGTGCATGTTTGTTGAGCATATGTAACACTGTGTTGTCGTGTCGCCTGGTTACATAACATGGCAACTAGTTAGTAAACGTACCAAACCTGTTCCTTCATATTGTTTGACGTCTAACCCGAAACGAGTTCTACAGACACATATTATTATTATAATTAAAATAAACATTACGTTTTATTAAATTATATGGCAGCAAATCTTTTTAGGTCCCACTGTGGGATGACGGGTTTTCCCCAATTCGGATCGTTGGCGTACCTAACCATTTAATGTTATTGAACCTCATAGTACACCAGGCTATGGAGGGAAGCGTGCATACCAATTGAGAATGTCGAATTACATCAGGGAATTATAGTTGAGGATAGCTTAGTAAACAAATAATCTAATTATTTTTTGGTTCATATTTCTACCCCTTCTCCTGACACTTCTTAAGTAATCGAAGGAATATGTAAAATCATCTTAATAATAATACCTCCTAGGTCGTAATTTATAGTTTATTCTAATGATGAAATTCGAGATGGGTTGTTGGATGATACAAAAAATAAAATAAAAGCATGTTTATTATTACAAAGATATGTATAACAAAACCTTATACAAAAATATCCAAGCAAGACAAATAATTACTCATTTTCATTGTGACAATCATTATTGATACATTTACACCATAAAATTCAAAATGAATTTAATTTGTTGCAATTTCAAGCATGAGCATTTTTGAAAAAAAAATATACTGTAACCCTTAACAAATGTAAATGGAAGGCATCTGAGGCGCATATCACTGTCATTATATTAAAAACCGAAACCAATGTGTTCAGAAGTTTATATCGTAGATCATCAGCAGATTATTTTTTTTAAGAACAATATGTTCAATATCTTAGAGAATTATTGCAAAGATATCGAACAAGTTGTAATTTATTTTCCGTATTTGCAAAAATGTTTTTGCAATAAATTCAGGTGGTACCGAGCTATACATACCACAGGGCGCAGAAAGGAGAAGGTAATCATCACAGCTGCCGGCAAGATTCAGTTTTTCATTGTTCGATCATCATCTATCATGTCATATCATGTCTACGAAACGCTTTGTTAATTTAATAATGTTACCAAATTAAATCAAGTAATTTGTATTGTTTTAAATAGTTGCCATTTGTATAATATGGCATTTGTGGATGACCTTAAGATACACCTTGATTATAATGCAACTTGGAAATGTGGTTTTATAATATCCAACTTGTCAAATAAATATTCAACTATATGCCAATTGTATCATATTTCAAAACTTTATTACAAAAAAAAAAACAAGAATAAACGTAAGCGGAGACCGATCGCAGTCGTAAAACAATGCAGACACTCCAAATCCAATGTCACACTTTCAATTTGAGGCTTCGTCATAATCATGCTACAAATTTTTAGGTTGTAGGTACTTATTATATTATACATACATTTAGCATGTTAAAAACTTTGATTGTTCGGTTCGCTGGAATGGTTGGTACCGAATAGCTTCGACTGAACAATGAAAACCTGTTATTGTGTGCATATCAGCTACATAACAGTCCATATTACGTAATGTGTGGACGGCCTTCTTGAAGCTTTCTTTGGATGTCGCATTGAAATCACGTAACATTTACAAGTTTAGCAGTCTATATTGGCTGATGTGAAAAGAAATACACAACTCTACCTGTATAGAAACTTTTAGTAGTATCCAGATATGTAGATTGGAGAGTAAGAGTTATGTCGCGTGCTTGCAACGGTTGTAAAGCAATGTAGGTACTAAAGAACATACCAAACACTCCACTTTCTACAGAGCCCTAGGAAATGGAGCGCTATAAAACGCTACACATTTTCCAGAATCCCTATACACTTGCTTGAGGAATGCGGGACGGACTGTAGTACTTAATCTCTTCTCCTGCCTCAGTAGTGAAAAAAATAGAACCGTGCTCAGCAATGGGACATAGATGTTTCTATCGTGCAATAATACAAATGTAACTGAATACTAGTTGGGATTTTTTTTCTTTACGGTTTTCAACTAGGTACCTACTCAATTTCGGAATTGAGAGCTTGGATTTTAAAGCACATTGTCTTAATATATAATAACCTGTGGGTATAATAACCTACATGAGGGCAATATTTGTTTCAATATAATTTTACATGTAGCGTCATAATTAATGTAACATACTTATTTATCTATCTATTGTATGATGATATGAAACATTTGGTTATAGCAAAAGATTTTTAAATTTATAAACGCCCGTTACTATTTTGTCATGTGTGCCAGGATTTAAAGCCAGATCCTCGGAGTTGAAGGCTGAAATCTAAACTAATATGTCAATGTTTTATTATGCGGTATGTGATATATGATACTTTTATACATGATTCGCTATACTCGCTATCCGTAAGCGTGGAAAAAAAATATATTTTTGGGTTACATCAAACCGATCTGTACCCAGCGCATCAGATATGGAAAAACATATAGAATTAAATAATGTAATTGCTATATTAATTTTTCTATATTAATTGGCAAATCTCAAAAAAACAAAGATATCAGTGCCAAATTACGTGCCCGTAGCGGTCTCCAATGCCATTTCTGATAATAAAAAAGTTAATAGGCATGTGGGTACAAGTTGGATACCTAATTAATGTTTTTGATAACGAAAGGTCATTACATTGTTGAAGTTTGCTGCACTTTGATCTTCAAATATAGAAACATGTACCAATTTAGTCCAATGATATTTGTTGTTACTGTGACTACATGGTCGTAACAAAGATAATTTATCAAGCACTATTTATCATTTCGTGCGTGACTGCATTACTGAGTAGGTACCTACGTATATCTAGAACCGGTACAAGCAAATAGTACCTATATACTTACCGAATGGTAAATTTCATACTAATTTAATTCATTTACTCAATATTAACGAGTGATATTACAAAAATTTGATTATATTTGATTCAGTATTAAATGTCGCAACAACATGTTACAATAATTATTACATTTTTAACGTTGTAACTTATAGACACCTATTTATGTCCCGAAATAATTTTCATTTCACAAAATGAACAATTTCCTTGGAAAAATGTACAGTAAAAGTCATACATCTAAACTTATATCTACGTAGGCATATTATTCCTTATTTTATGCTAGTCGTTACATGCGGCTTGGATCGCGCTTCCGTGGAAATAAGGAATTTTACCGCCGTGAAAAGTATCATGCAGCCCGTTCAATAACGCCACTTTTATATTCAAGAAGCATGATTTCAAAATGATGACTGGTTTTGATATTATACTCTGTGAAGTCCCTTATCTTAGACTTAATAGTCACCTAAATTACATCTAATTTACGTCCTTTCACGTTGATTAGAGCGTTATGGAAGCATAATGTATATTTTCAAATATATTGCAAGACTCTGCATAACAAAATATACTTAACCGGATTTTAAACCACCCATATACCTAATTCAATGTTCAGCAGTTAAACAACAAATAATTAGACTTCATAAGGGTCCGGTATAACATATTAAAACAACTTACTCGTAAGCACCCATAAATATTTATATGTTCGTTCTTATAGTCATAACGACCAAATTAAAACCAATATCTTTAAACAGTTGATTCAATAGGTATTTACATTTGCTGACTGCATTCTAAGAAGTGTTTTGCACACAATTTCCTGTTACGACAATTGTTAATTATAGCGTTCCTTGTTTATTGATCTTATAACTTACGAAATCAGTAAACAAAGAGCATTTTCACAAGCTTGTGTGTATCTGTGTCACAATTTACACAAGTAGGTATAACTCATAGATAGTTAAACGAGTGAAGTTACCTACTAATATAGTTGGTAATGTAATTGTAGATGAATCGTTACATGAAAACTATTCCTTACACACCAAGCTGTATTCCTTTACGGAATTTGCCGAATATTAATAAGTCATTGATTATGTTATTAGCACCATCTAATAATGCGGAAAGTTCCTCAAAAACGTCTCCACGTAATAATTATAGGTATCAGTTAAAAGTCCATTTTTTATTGGTAATTCATAAAACAATATAGGTATGTCATAATGTAATATAACCATATCAGATTCTTCAGATTTTATGTAACCTTTCATATAAAACTTTTCAGTGTAACTATTTTACTGGCTTTTACATTTGTGCTTTTTTGCAAACTAATAATATGAAATACTTGAAGCTCCTACGAGTATGTTTATTCGTATAGCAGTATAAAAATATTAGCGATAATTGCTTTAGATACATTTAGATATTTTAAAAGTAGACAAATGTGGGCCTACAGACCTCCCGAAATATACTTTCCCTACTTACTGCCGTCCATAGATAAAACACCTTCGTATTCGCTTATATAAGTAGACCTATAGTTGAGAAGTTACTTCATGACTCGGAATAGTCTTCTTTGCAAGTATGACTCTATTGGACAAAAACGGTAAATCATATTTGTCAGTGTTTAAATTTTTTTATATTACAAGCAGGAGTCAATTAATCGCGAAGCAATCTTAGTTTGAACCAGTAATAGGAATTTTTAATTTTCGCTATAACTGTGTAGGTATAAATGTGCATTTCATCAATGTAGATTACAGGGAAAAGGATATGTCTACCTACTTTACATTAAGTGTATGTATGTGCCTTATAATGAATAAACAATTTGAATTTGAATACTATGGGCATACTTATAACAAGCTGGGCGCCCGAGCCCTACTCGGATAATAATATTTTTAAATTAATTGAGCTATTTTTATAAACATAAATTGGTTTCCTTGAAAACAGCTCTAACGATATCTCTGGATGAAGTTTTGGAAAAAAGATTAAAAATATTTTTCTAAAATGCACGTAATTCACAGTTTTATTTAAATAGTCACATAATCAGCTAAGCGTTTTGGAATACTTTACTTTGTAAGGCAGTGCTATCCGACTTTGAACTGCTTACATTATAGGTATGTATATACTGATATACTTATAATTTGGTGACAATTTTTTTGTCACAGTGTGTACATGCCTTATGTAGCCTTGTTATCGAGTACGACTAAAGTCATGACCAGCATACAAAAGCGTGATTCAGTGGATGATGTAAACACACATACATACATATAAGTGGCTTCAGTATTCACCCATTGTCGCATGACAATATCAATGTGGGCGTCAAATTCGCGTTTGATTAATCAATTGCATTTACTAAGAAACTTGATCATCTAATTGTGACCAATTGTAATTCGATACCTACATTAATATAATTACAAATGTGGCTTAAAATAAATGGCTTAAAATGTGGCTTAAACTAAATATGTATGTACCATGGACAAATAACCAAGTAATTTGTTCTGTGTAGTAAAAGAGATGATTTTATTATATGTATTTTATATACATACTAGCTTTTGCTCGCAACTTCGTCCGCATGGTATAGTGACTTTGGGCAGCATTTGGAGTATTTTAAAATAAATTATAGCCTATATGTTGCCAACGACTAATAGCTATGTAACAAAAACAGTTACATCCAAATCCTTCCAGTAGCTTTTGCGTGAAAGCCGAACATCAAACAGACAAAAATTTCAAAATGAATTCTATTGTACTTGTATGAAGAGCCCTAGGGGTATTTTTTAAATTTTTATTCAACGTACAGAATTGCCCTCTTCTAGTTTTATTATATGTATACGTATATTACATATATTTCGGTACATTCCCGTCTTTTATCCGATCGTGTTTGTCCGTGACATTTACCCTGAAACTTATCTTTGTTTTAACTTTTCTTAGTACTTGACCTTCGAGGTCATTATGTGCCTACGTATCATTGTTTGCAGAACAACTATAAACAATTTGTAAATGTTGATTATACACGATATAAATATGGCGACCACAGTAAAACGAACACGTCATTAATACTTTATCGAAATTATACGCTTGGTCAAAAAGTCATCTGTTGCACAATTTCTTTAAAACTTATGAAAAAAGACGTGAAAAAATTAAACTTGTGTCTATAAGTTAGATATATTTGATAAATATTACAGTGGATGAAACACTTTTAGAACAACCACGACCACACCTATTTCTGCCGTGAAGCAATTGTTTTTACAATTTGTGTTTCGGTTTGAAGGGTGTGGATGCTGGTCCACATGTATACCAGAGGCGACCATCTCAGTCCTCAAGAGTAGTGACGCATCTGTGACAGACCTTTGATAGGGC
>DWEM01001459.1:0-14195 GCA_018245935.1 Agara belti belti | reverse complement strand
CCGACCCGGGATTTGAACCCAGGACCTCCCGATCGGCAGTCGCGCTAGCAACCGCTCGACCAACGAGGCAGTCAAAAACATAGATACGCGTTTAGTAAAAAGCAGTTATTTTAATATTACAAACAGACACTCCAATTTTATTTATTTGTATAGATATATTAATGAATTTCCAAATACACACTTGTCAGAGGACAAATATTTATGCCCGTTACACAAATATTTATACTGAGTGGGAATCAAACCCACAATCTCCTAATCAGCAGCGATAACTAACCGTTTTACTAAAGGCTCGGCACATGTTGAATTGACCATTGCTCGGGGTAACCTGCAACTACGGTTAAAGGACAACCCAAATAATTCCCATAACTCACAGCTAACAGCCCTCAAATCGTGACAACTACTACCACCAGACTACAACAGAAGATCCATCACATCATGTTCTGTTGCAGAAATTTCTTCTCATTAATACAGTTCTCCAATTCGTCGTGATATTTGTCAATCTTGGCGTCGAACCCCGGACTTTGGACGTCGCAGTCGAAACTGTCCCCGGTGATGATCTTCTCGCGGTTCAATGTCGAATCGAATCTGACCTTTTTGCCAGGCGTACCGGTTCTGTTTACGGACGAATCTACGTTATCAACGGCCCTCTCCTTCAGCGGCGTCACGTTCATGTTGAGACGCGTGTTGCGTACGGTTTTCACCGTTTCATACTGATGCTCTTCGTCGTCGACCTCCTCGATCGTTTCGTCCGAATTGTCCAAATTCAAAGCCGGATTCATTATCCCCGAGTCCGTGACGGCGCGCTTCTGTTTCGTCGCCTTCCTCGCCACTTCGTACGGGTTCGAGGTCGCGTTGTTCTGCGTTTTATCGCCTTTGAACGTCTTCCTCAGAGTCTCGAAGACCCTCTTCGACAGTTTATTGCTCGCTTTCAGTATCTGCTTCTTCAAATCCCTCTTACTGTCCGTCGACCCGTTGGACGTATTCCTGTGCGATGTTTTATTCGTGCTCATTATATCGTTAGCGCTTAGCTGCGACACGTCGTAGCCTAATATTTTGCTCTGCTTATTGTAGAATGAATCTATTGTGTCGTCCCCTATGTTTTCGTAGATCGGGCTCTCCGCTCTGTAGTTATCGATATTTTCGTATTCGTTCGTCTCGCCGTTGTTCGATTCGTTGACAGTTGAAATTGTGCTGTTAGCGTCGAAAGCGAATAGTCTACGTGGTATTATCTCGGTCGCTTGAGCTATTTGAGCATCCGGTCCGTTTAGAGCCTCAACGTTGTATTCCAGTTCAGTTTGTGTTGCGTTCAAACCGAGAAATGGATTGTCGTTTTCATTGTTCACGATCGCGTTTAGATTTGGATCGAGAAATGGATTTGTTGTCTTTTTCGATATTAATTTCTTCTTTGTTATTATCGTTATTGTTTTGATCTCCATTATGTTGCTTTCGTTTAGATCGTCATCTAAGTACAATGAATTGTTGGTTGTACTGGGTGAATCCAATGCTAATCGATCAATGAAACTGAGACTCAAATTACTGGCGTTGTTCAGTATTATTTGATTCGTAACGTTGGTTTGAACGTTCGTCGTGTTATGGGTTGAATCGGTCTTATCGAAAGTTGTCATGTTCGACGATTTGTGTTCTAAAACAGAAATACCGGAGTCCATTTCGACATCGTTTATATCGTTATCGAAATTTGAAATATTTTCATTCAACATGCTTCCTGTAGTAGTTGAAGGTATAAAAACATTAGGATCGACAATTTCTTTGGGAGATACTGGCCGAGTTTCATTTGGCAAGTCTGTTATATCACAATTGGCATAAATAGGTTCATTGACCTCATTTGGCTGTGGAGTGGTTGATGACAGTTTGATGGGAGTTTCATAATTGCGAACATTTTTCTTGACATTCTCCAACTCGCGCGCTAGGAATTCGTTGACAGCCGCTTTGCTGATGCCCAGGTCCAGAGCACTGTTTTCGAACACAGCTATGTTGCAACTCGTGGTGCGCTTTCTGCGTTTGTTCGGTGTTATCTCCATTGCGTTGTTGCACATCGGGTCCTCGTTGGCGAGCAGATCCAGGGCGGGGTTTAGGTACACGTTCGGGCAATGTGTGGTGATCTTCCTCTTGCTGGTCGGTTTCACTTCGAACTGATTGTTGTCAACTGGGTCCATGGTATGCTGAAACCAAAAAATTTTCAACCTTTAAAATTGAAGATATTGATTTTTTGCAGCTTCACAGGCTTGTCGTCCATGACTTTCGAGTAATTTTTTGTTTCTACATATAATTTCTTCCTCAGCAAAATCTTACTTTCTACGTTTTAGTCCAAGCATGTGAAATGATAAATATCCAAGAAGTATCACTAACAAGAGTTCACAAAAGCCTAAGTCCAGCACCATAGCCATTCCCCTTTCATGACATGTTATGATATTCTGATGGTGGGCTAATTAAGTAATTATTTTGATGTATAACATGAGATAAATATTCACATTAAACTTTCTCAATGTCGCTTCGTTAACTTGTCATTTGCACCTGTAACTGAGTCGATATAAGTTATGTTTCATTGTTTGTACAGTTGTTCGACATAATGTTTAATTTGCTAGTTTGATTTGAAGATATAAATAAGTCAACACAATTATTTTTGTTATCTGCATATCTGTGCATTCTCCATATTCTACAGTTGAAATTCATCACAAATTACATTATTTTATGATTCAGTAATTTTAATAGTTTTCCATCAACAATATACTGGCACTAAAAGTGCATCTATACTTGGTAGAGTTAGAGAAGCAGTTCTGGACTTGAATCTTAGACCCTAGACCGGGCTATTGAACTCTAAAGCCTTAAGAAAGCTGTCACTAGGATTTTTGAACACTTTTTATATACATATGAATTAAGACATTCACATACAAATGTTTGTTTGATTGTTCCGATCAATATAATTTATGATATATAAAAAAGAAAATATAATATATCCACCTATATAGATTAAAATATACAATTACCAGAAAATCTCAAATATAGCAACATGTTAATCAATAATCTATCATTATTATTTTTCTTACACCAAAATATAGAATTAATTATAGAAATTAGTTGATATTTCGATAAATTAATAATTTTGGACAATATCTTGTTAATTTATGGATTTTTAATGCTTTCACTACTTCTATAATATCACTTAATACACATTATAATATTATAAAGTGAGAAAAAGTCACATACCAGTCATAAATAAAAAGAAAATTACATGGAATTGTAACATTTTATTGCAAATATACTTACACATTTATCTGTTTAAAATAGCACTTAGCTACAACGAAACAGAACAATATGCACAAAACACATCATGAACTATCATTTAATAACAATTTCGTTAATTATTTATGTAACTTTCATTCATGAATATAAGTTTTCAATGAACAATATCTTTCATAATAATTACTAAGGCAGGTGTACAAAGACGGTTATTTCTGACAATCTTGACAGTTATTCAATGTTGCCATAGTTTATAACAAGAAATCTACTGAGCGTGTCAATGTGATAGAATTTATTTACGATGAAATTTGTTTTTTTTTTTATTTAAAAGGTCATATTGATATTCTAAAAACACAATTTAAATTCTTTTCTTTTTTTATATTAATTTATTAAATAAAGGACTTTGTCGCTGAGCGACCACATCGTCCCATAATTAGAGTTTATGCATACACTTTATGCATTCTAGCTTCATCCGACAGCGGATACGCTAAAATGCTGTTTGGCAGGCCCACCTACAGACGGTTCTCATTACTGAGTAGTACCTTCCTCAAGGTTGCGCTCCGAGAACACTTCATCAAAATATGTTGCACATCTTCAATTACCTCACAGTTGTTACAATTAGGTGATGGGACTTTTTTCATCAAATATGCAAACATTTTCGACGGAATGTGTCCCGAGCGCAATCTAAGAGCAGTCTTTACAACACTCCTCGTAAGAGAAATATTATCCACCCAAGCAAACCGCGGTATCTGTGGTTGAATAGTTCGGTTGAATACTTTGATAAAAGGTCGCGTGAAAATACCCTTTTCACACGACCTTTTATCAAAGTACTCCTGCCACGCAACTTTAGTTTGGCTCTTCACAGTCCTTACGTGTTCTGTGAAACGAGGTAGCACCGTAAGTGGAACACTGTCCGTGGCCGCTTGTTTGGCAAGTGAGTAGACCGACAATTTATATTCTTAAAACACAATTTTTTTTATTTGTTTTTACATATGACTATAGGCGTAACAGACATTTGTGTGATGATCACATTGTTTGTTGTCTGAATGTAATAAAATTATCTATGTAAGTAACATATGTATGTTTATGAGCTGTCCGGTTACCATAACATAAGCATTCAATTGTCTATTTGGAATTTTGTAAGCCATGTGTAGAATTGACGCCAGTTATTATTATTAGAGGTCAGTTACAGATGTCGCATACAGGTTTATCGGCAAATGTCTGAATGTAGATTGATTTTCGAAATAAAATTGTACTGTGCAAATAAATAAAATAACAGAAAAAAACAAATAACATATTTATTGCTAAATAATTCACATTACACGGTTCCCCGAACCAAATTTACTACATATAATATAATAAAACATATCACAAAACTCCATTTAGGAGATCATTAAGGAAGTTCAACTCACCATCACCGTTAGCATTTCATGTCCATCATGAAAAATGCTGACTTTTTAAATATACGGGATGCGAAAGTTAACACTGACACATAGGATAAAACGGCATACCATGAGGATTACTTTAAAACTAATTCAAGCATCGCTAACAGTTGTCTGCGAGGCGTAGATATGAGATAGCCTGTAAAACCTCTCGATGCTCGTACGCCTAAAGTGCTACGCGTTAAATACTATTATCAAAATAATAAGTGGTACCACCACCTTAAGACATATTTAAGCTAAGTGTTTTCTTATTCAAAAGTATTGCTTTTTTTTAAATTTTGTACTGCTCTTGTACCCTTCAGTTTCGCCAACTGTTCAAAGCGTCAAAGCGATAATAATTAACATCACAAACTTAAGTATATATTTAAGTAATTTTAATAAATTATAACACTACGGAAACAGGTAAAAAATTAAGTTCTATTAAGTCAAATGCAAAAACTGAGTATATATAAAAAGAAAGAAAACACAAAATTAAGTACAGCGAAAGTATCAATTATTTTTCGAAATACTAATGGAAATGCTGTAGGATTCAAAATGCATTTCATTCGAACGATTAGTCGTGCTTCACAATTTTGTCTACGATTTGACATAACAAAAGAAACATTATCAGTATTTTCAGTCCGCGTATACAAACTTCTATTCGTACGATATATCACAAAAATATAACTCTTCAGTTTGTTTAGTACACGTAGTCCCGTCTACTTCCCGTAGAAGTGGGGGATACTTAGGATTCTGCCGGCTACGGTCGTGACTAAAACTTATCGCCTCCTTCACTATCATCAAAATGTTCATGCATGCTCGTCTGTTAACGATACCCTAGACCTGGACTTTTTATTCCCAGAAAACCTTCTAAACAATATCAAATCCCTATTTCCATAATTACATCTATGCACATCTTGCTGCTATTAAACTACATAGCGCAGTGGTCGTTCGGAAACATTCATAATTGACAGTTTTCTAATTTGTGCATACAATTGAAATCGAATCGTACAATATATCACATCGATAGTAGTAGCTAGACTATGGTAATTTTAAAAATTATATCCCTTAGAGCTCAAATAGATCTTTATTTGAGTAATCTCTGAAAGGCAGTCGAAAGCAAAACGCACTAGCACCTTCTACTGGCAATTATTCGCTAGCTACCACATAAAGCTACCGCTAAAAACCACATACAGCAGTGGGAACAGTTAGATATACTTCAGTTAAGAAATAGTCTTGTTAAAAGCAATCATGGCAACTTAAAAGTCGATGTATGAAATTGCCAAGAGCCTATGATCGTCCATCTTTATAAGCATAGCGAATTGAACTAACCGCTGGGGTTTCCAAATACTTAGCCAAGAATTTGACAAGAAAGCTAAAGGCTAAAAGTTCTATGATATACAAAAAATATCATATAAATAAAGCTTACATGGTTAATATTACGTGGCAAGCAATTGGTGTAACACAGGAATTATTATAATTACAATTACACATGTGCTTATAGTTCAAACATTTTAAATTAGCAACATAGACAATAACATCGGTTATAATAAAAGAAACGGGTACCTAACTCGTGCGCGACTTCGATATAGTTTTTAGCCACAAGCTCAGGAAATGAGACCAGAATGGGAATGTATCTACAAAAAAACAATACGTGAATTACGCTAACACTGAGCCTCACGCTAACGAAAGTCCGATGATGTCACATGGTCCGTAATAGTAGAACAAAAAAGACTGCTACTCGCTCTCTTCCATCTATTCAACTACTAGTTTGATCCCACGCTCGGAGTTGTTTAAATTAATATTTTACTTGATCTATCATACACAGTGTTAGCCTAATAAAATATAATTTTTACCTACATCTCAGTTTTGTATGGAAGAATTTGAAGAAAATTCCAATATGTTGAATTTATCTGAAGTGTTGCCAGTATTTATTTGTTTAGTTATTTATACTTCATCGTAATCTCCGATGATATTCTGTACCGGTCAATCAGTATCAATATGCAAACAGTTAAAAGTAGCTTGACAAAAATTAAAATGAATATTAGGCGTTTTTAGTTTCAGTGTCAGAATCAGAACTGACTTTTACAAAACTCATAATATATTATATTTTTTTTAATTTCCTTTTATTTTATGATAGTGCCATAAAGTGGCAACACTTCAAAGTCAAGTACGCACGTTAAATGTCAAAACTAGGGGACTCCTAAAAAATTTGTACTTAATCTATATCTAAATTCTTGAATGAGCTCTGGATCTTTTCGTTTTTATCCAACGCCGCTGCCCGCTGCTGCTCTTCGGCTATGAAGTATGGTTCCATCTGCTGCAACTGCTGCATGCACTTCTTGTGGAGGGTCTGCGTGTCCGGTAACGTGCCGCCGTAGTCTGGCGGTAGCGCGGACCGCGGGATCACAGTTTCGTAAAACTTCTCCAAATCCTCGTTTTTATTGTGGAACTTTATCTGTAATGAACATAATAAAGAATATTACATATGCTTCTGAGAATTAGTAATAGTTAACTTGTGTGTTAGGAATTTTTAACTATTACATAAACTTATCTTTAATACCAAATAATAGTTTCGTCCCTATTATTTTTTTTATGATTAACTGTTGCACGAGCTTACTTATTGAATAAGTTTTCACCATCGTCTATATCATGTTACATGTGAAAACTTGTAATTTCTTTGCTACTTACATATTTTGTAATTAGTTGTAACTTTTCCTTGACAAAAGAGAGAAAAAATACAGACCAAGTCGAAGAATTTTTTATCCATAAACGGCCTGATGAGGAGCAGCAGCTTGTCCAGGATCGGTTCGGTGTTCAACACGTGTATAGACTTCATTCTCACCGGCATCGCTTCTTGGACATACTGGAAGAACTTTCGTAGTGGCCTGCAAGTTATTTCACAATACAATAAGATTTTACAGTTGTTAGTGTCGTTCCACACATGGTTTGTAAGTAGATGAAATTGAACTTGGATACAAGTCTGGAAAAAGTTTTATATTAGAAGCTAACTAAATTTGTAGAGTTAATAAGGCGGAGAAAAGAACATTATTAGTGTGCATTGCAATTTTATATATGTATTAAGTAATAATGCGTTATATGCATTTTATCTAGTTTATTTTGTATTAAATGTGTGTATTTTTATCATAACGATTTGCCTGGACTACATATATTATTGACTAATGAGTATTTAATGTATAGAAAACCCACAGGTGGTAATAAGAATAGATAATTTCTTAGCAGTATTTTTTTTTATCTATTAAACTTTTAAAAGTACATTCATTTAATTTAAAAGGCATTTAAATGGTAATGAAATGTCAAATAAGTTAAATCTATTCAAAGTATACGAAGATTTGGTATTAACTAGTCACTCAATTGGTTTAATTTAAAATATTTAAACCAGCAACTCTTCATTGAATTCAACGTAAGAAAAATGTAACATTTATTATCGCTCGTTATATCACATTTTATCACGAAAAGGCAAACATTTCAACACTATCGTCTTAAATTAATTATTAATCTATCTACCTTATGTAAGTATTTGTACAGAAATCAATATTTCAAACGTAATCTACTTAAATTAAATAGATTATCAAAATCCTTGATAACAAAACAAGAATAATGAAATAATAACAACATCTGAAACAATACATAAATGAATAACTTAAAATAATTCATTTGTATGGGTATAATATACTTTGAGCTAATGGTTATGATTTTATCAGCATTAACTTTCAAGTAGCGTTGTATCGCATGACTGCCTTTTGTTTTTATTCCATGTGAAGAAGAAAGTAATAAACGAGCAGGCAAGTCACATGACTGCTGCCGCCCGTGGACACAACCGCTAATAGGATTACAGGAATACAACTTTCAGTGTAAATTACTTCAGTTAGTATAAGGTGTAGATAAGAATATTGCTTGGCAAAGTTTATGTAGCTATAAAGATTTTTTCAATCATATCTCTTGGAAACTGGTACGTGTGAGTTAATGTCAAGGGCAATATCAAATAGTACATCCGGCACTCATTCCGAGCATGAAGGACAACTCTCGATATGATTGTGTGATATTAAGACTTTAACCGTTTTAGTAAAACGTTAGGAATATTTATAGGATTGTTGGTTATTTCATAAGTGAATATTACTGCTGAGTAGTAGGTCGTGGGTTCGATTCCCACCCCGAACAAAGATTTATGTATCTGTAGTGCCTGTGTACAAATTATATTTATACTTATTTAGAATATTACACATGTTTATTTATTAGCTGTCTAGTTGTAATAGCTTTGCCCAGATTATTATCAAGTGGCCTTGTGTGACTTAGTCCAAGATGTTAATATTAGTAGATATTTATTTTTAAAGGAATAAATGTTTATGGTAACACTGGGCAACACAACGCGGTAAACGGAATATACAAGCGAATAGGTCATTTTAATGCCAGTATACGTAAAATAATAAGTTACGAAAATTTAAAATAAGTCGCGAAAGAAATAATGATACATATAAAAAGTTTTTTATATCTAATTAAAATGTAAACAGGTGGACAGTAATAAAAAAATAATGGTTTCACTTTAAAGTACTTTGAAAAGCTAGGCGATGTACATAAAGATAGCTATATATCTGTCGCATTAGTATTATTACCTTTGCTTATCCTTTTGAAAGCTAAAACATATAATTAAATATACACATACTTATCTTATACAAAAACGTATGCTACATTTAAACTTGCATTAAAAATATATATGTTTTTATTTAAGTATGTTTGAAAGTAATCAAATATGATATTTAATTTCACTTTCTATTTAGTAACAGAAGGCAGTATTTTAATAGAGTCTTTATATCCAATGCATTATATTAATGTTCGAACACTTACGACAGACTAACTCTTGTGAGATGACCTAGTCGGACACCGCGCATATCAAACAGGAAAATGTATCCGGCCTGCGGTCCCCTCTTGCTGAGACACGCATCTGAAATCATACAAATAAACAATAACATAAAAAAATTAATATGCAAAACAAACAAATAATAAATATTTGTCTAATTCAAATTAAGAAATAAAATTTCTACCATCATGGTAGATTTTTACAGGCGCTTGCAACACTGACGGCTGTATGACGCTAAATACCTTTATGGGGTTCATTATCAGTTCGTTAAGATTTGGCGGGAAAAAGAAAATCCTACATATTAGAACAACAAAAAGGATCTTTTATTATCGCTTGTTTTATCAAAATATGAAAGATAGTGGTAGATAATAAGAATTAAGATAAACTTATAGTGATAATTATATTATGAAACGTAATTTCTGCACGTAATGTGACAAAAAGAGATAGTATTAATCTCGTGGAATGCATGCGCGAGTGTGACGGAAGATATGTGTTATTCTATCGCGCCGTACGATACATAAGCACATAAAGGCGGGTAAGAAGTATAAACAAATGGAATCAATTGTTATGATTGAAAAATTCACTGCGTTATATAAGTACTTCTTAAATGAGTTATTAAGGTAAATACATACATTTATTTCTAGATACCTATCTACTTATATTAGTTTAAATATACGACGGCATTAACCATAGTTAACATAACTTGGGGATCGCTACCCTTCAGTGCCCCTGCAGCGAGCCCATAGATACGTCAACAAACGCATGCATGCAAAACGACGCATTACTACTGATTTTCTCAGCTGGTTGAGTCCCATCCATTCCATTTCTGTTCCAGGGAGTCGTAGGATCAAACGTATCGTAACGTAACGTAAGGCTGGCATCTTTTTCCGTAATCATGGAAATATATAATTGAAACAATGGTGGGAAAATTTGATTTCTTTATTCAGGTAAGGTCTGAACACGTAAAATTAATACACGATAATATTACTAGAATGTAAAGTTTGCACATTACGAATGCTATTAATTGTGGCCAAAATTCCGTTAGCGTTAATTATCTATAGATACGTTCGGCGAAGAAATACGACAAGTCATGTTGGTGAGGGTTTTTTTTTAAATTTATTTTTTACCTTTGAAGTACACTCGATAATTGAGCGCTCAATCTTTCTGACATCAGCACACAACCAAAAAAAAACCTGATCGGATACATTTTATGATGGATGTAAATTTTCCACACAACCTATATGACATAGGCAATAATAGACATTGATTTAATGTTAGTCTTTTTTTCTGTTATATTTTGATTTTGATTGGGTCCACGTTACGTCGTGGTCGCTTAAAATTGGGATGCCGCATATTTTGCCGAATTTAATATAACAAGTGCGTTGTGTATTTTCACACTTAAAATAAATAAATAAATATACATAACAATGGCCGTCAAGCGGAATTTCGCCAGGTCATACATAAATTTGCACTTAAACAAGCACAAATACCATTTGTCACAGTTCTATACAAGTAATGAATTTCCATTCAAACCTATTACCTATAGCTATATCTTACGAGCGAAATTATCGCTTATAAGCGAATTAGTATTGCAAATATTCGCCCTAAATGGCAATCACAACTGCTGCAGCGACAGGAAAAATGAAAACCAGACAATATTTACTTATTTACTTATAATCATTTTTGACAAAATGTGTGGACTGCATTGCCTATACCTACTTTACGAGAAAACCCTGGGCGATGCGAAAAAAATTTAGGACGCGTCATAACTAGTGATGCTTTGGATATCCGTAACCGCGGATCTTGACACCAAATATCCATATCGGTATCCGCGGCTATACATTTTCAACGATCCGGCACATCACCAGCCATAACAAATACAAAGGATTAATTTTTTTAAACAAGCATCAAAAAAGTCGATACATTTTAAATGCGACATCTTGATTTATAACGAAATATACAAGTTATTACGGACTTATTTACGGAACGCTAGTACCTAAGCCAAGGCGATGTTAAGGCTAACCAGTGGGTGTATGAGTATATAAGGTGCTCACTGGCCTTCAACGTTGAAAGGTCGCCCAATTTGGGCAATTCGCATTAGTTCCTCTCGTTCATGTGTCAAAATTTTTGAAACTGGGTACGGACTAGGCCTATTTTTTGTTTGTTTGTTAATTTAAAGAAAGTAAGAAACTCTTTATTTATAGGCTACGACAGCTCACAATACAAACATAATAATATTTATAGTAATTAAAAAAAAAACAAAAAGACAATCGGAATCGGAATCGGAATCGAAATAACACAATAATAAAAACAAAATGACAAAAACAAAAGAAAAAATTATAATCAGAGTAATAATAATAATACAAAAAATATATGTATATATATATTATTAATAGGAAGTAAACTCTAAATCCACCGATACGATTGTAAAAACGAACCGACAGACACTTTATTCCTGATTGTGTAAACATTATGCAATCATATATTAACATGGCAAACACAATTTACAATAATTAAGATCGTATCAAGAAGATAAGACGTCCGATTAAATAATGGACATAAAAGTTCGCGGCACTCGCATGCTATCTCGCTCGCACCCAGACATTTACATATAGTGAGAGAGAGAGAGAGACAGCATGCGAGCGGCCACCGTATTTAAATCCACTAATTATTTAGTCAAGGGCAATAAGTTTAGAACAGTGTTAATATATCTTCGATGCTAATTAGGCTCACCTGCGAAGGTTATATTATTCAAAAATACCATGTATATATGCACAGTACAATGTACGGTCATTCCGATAGATGGCGCTAGTCGTAGGTAACTGAATACAGGAATTAAACCATAACCGACGAACATTTTAGTGCTTGTTACATAAATGTTCATGCTGGACGGCGAACCGACGAATCAACGATCAAGTTCACTAGCTACGCATCCAACGGGATCGTTTAAGATCTGATGTCCTCGTGCGGTTTGTCTGCCGTATGCTAAGTTTTCACGGATCGACCAAAGCTCCCAATAGCTTGGCAACCATCTATGCATGCCCGCAACATATTTGGCACTCGTCCACAGTGACCTCTAGACGATTCGAAGGCTTATCCGTCAAAACCGTAGATACACTGGCACTATAAAAACCGGTATCAACGATTGATACTTGCAATTAACGACTTAACAACTTCGAAAATAGAACTATCCACTTGACCGGCGAACGATTTTTAAAATTCGAACATGGAACGAAATCGAGTTTGAATTTTATATCCATTTGGAGTGTTTTTTTTTTTTAATAAAGCCCGCTCACTTTCAAGGTGTTTTATATACGACCAGATACAGTGATGTTTTTGTATGCTTTAAAATATAATCATATATAGGTAATATATATGTACATATTAATATTTTTGTTATACATTTAAAGTGTAAACTCGAGTAAAGGAAGTCGTGACTTGATGTTTAAAGGTCGACCAGCTAGTACTGTGCATGGTCGGATGTATTTAAAAATTCTAACGGTCATTAAATTAATTTTAATTTTAATTTTTTTATTGGTTAAAAAAAAAGAACACGAACAGGCGCACACATCACATTAAACAAACAAAAAATAAAAAATGACTTACACTGAATGTACTTGTATTAACATTTTCGTAATAAAAATATTTTTTTCGATACATATGTTTTTCTGACGCCTTACGATCCTCCGCGACCCCATTGTAGATATTGCGCAACCCCTTAAAGGGTAAAGCACGACAAGTTACACCAAGCGACGTTGCTCAAACTTTTATGTTAACACTCAATATGGTGCGAAAGCAGTGATAGCCTGGTGGTTTGAAACTCAGCCTCCCACTCCGGGGGGTCTGGGTTCAAACGCTGGCGCGCACCTATTGCTTTAAAATTCAAATATCACTCGCTATAACGGTGAAGGAAAAAATTGTAAGGAAACCCGCACACCTTAGAGATGTTATAAAGTGTATAATATTGTCTGAGGTGTGTGTGAAGTCTGCCAATCCGAACTTGGCCAGCGTGGTAGATTATCGCCTAAAACCCTGTCAGTATGAAATGAGCTCGGTGTTCAGCGGTAGATCAATAAAGGTGGAAGTGAGTTAGAGAAACTTACGCAGTACAATTGGAACTCTTACCGACTGTCATGAAGAGGAGCTTGCAGCCGGCCTCGAAGTGGTACTTCGACGGCTCCGTGTTGTGGAGCCGGTGGAAGATGATGTCGTAACCCTCGCACGACTGATGCGGCAGGAACGAGAACTCCCTGGAATACGGATAGGGAACAATCATCGGGGTTAGTTCGCGCGCGTCGAAATGGTTAGCTTGGCACATCTGAAATGCCTCGTGGACGAGTGGTTGCAGACCACGACTGCAAAGCCGGAGGTCGTAGGTACGATTACCCGGCCACGAGAAACGTTTGTGTGATGAGCAGATTTGTTTGTTCTGTGTCAAAAAAATATATCTATATAAGTATTATATCGTATGTATATATGTTTATCGGCTGTCGGGGCTGGCAGCTAGCCGATGTAACAAGGAGTAACAGGCTACTTTTTTTTACAACTAGTGGTCGCCTAGCGGTCGAAAATCGACCGTAGTTCCTTAAATCAATTTTTAAATTTG
This sequence comes from Agara belti belti, assembly GCA_018245935.1. Classification (NCBI taxonomy): domain Eukaryota; kingdom Metazoa; phylum Arthropoda; class Insecta; order Lepidoptera; family Hesperiidae; genus Agara; species Agara belti. Next base: position 31 of record DWEM01001459.1, on the reverse strand, counting down.
AAAGCATTTTCTACAATTTTTTCTGTGTATA
>DWEM01001458.1:0-14195 GCA_018245935.1 Agara belti belti | reverse complement strand
AGACAGACAGACAGACAGAGTTACTTTCGCTTTTATAATATTAGTATGGATGACGATACCCACCGACCATATACGGAGAGAGACAGAATTCTAACGTATCACTAGTCATCAGTGCTCCTATTCCTGCCGCTAAGCAGCAAAACTGCTGCTAGTGATATACAGGACGTATATAAATCCGTGTTATAATAAATAAATATACATAAATTATATTCTTGTAGTTTTTAGTAGCAACGGTTTCTAAAACTTCAATATTATTGGAATTATCATTAGTTTTATTCGATTCGCTATTATAGTACAATAAATGAGTATTTATTTGCTTACTGATCATTTTATTATTCCATAACCGGAACCATTAAAGTACGCGTTTCCGATTTGACCGGATATAGCATAAACAGCCTTGCGTTGCTTATTGTAACTTAAAACCATGTCTGTTTAATATAAAAAAAGATTCATTCAAAACTGACGTTCGGATATTTAAATAAATGAAAGACATTAAACGTTTAAAACCTCAATTTACACTTTTTAGCAACGAAATCTGGAAATGCCGACTGTTACCGTTGATGCCGACTCGCTAAACATAACGGTTTAGACGGTTCGTGTCTGTAGGAATGTTTCGTAATAACCTAGAATCCGAGTGGCTGAATAATAATATGAACGGGCTTTAGAAAATATAGTATACTTAATATTGAGCGTACCTGTAAAATCCTTTACTATATGCAAGTAAATAACCAGAAGTGTCAGTTGATCACAAAAACTGCACAATAACCACCAATTGTTGTTACACTAATTGAAACCAATCAAAATTGAAAAGAAATCCTTAGATAAAATGTGTCACAAGTGATTTTCAAGTTTCTTATTTCTGAACGCACTTTTAAAAATTAAGATTAAAACTTTTTCAATATGGCGGTAATTTAGCAAGACGTCGCGCTTCGATGGCGCGCGCGTAAACACTGAAACATTCATATCGCAGGTAACTCATGCGCTGAGATCACAATAGCGTTGCAGTTAGCAGTAAAATAAAGGAAATGTTTCAAAATTGCAGTTAGCAGTGTTCTATGAGTTTATGCGTAGTTACATCGTGATTATATTTATGGTCTCTACAACCGACAGTTTTTACGGTTGCAATGTATTTGCTTGAGGATATATGATGATTTATAATGTTACAGGTCGGCCATTACGTATTTAAAAAATTAAAAGTATTCGTCATTTTGAGGACTACGCTTGGGTACAAAGTTCCTGGGACCTGTGCTTCGTGCTGGGCTAATTATGTAGTAGAGTTTCAATATAGAAAACTATATAATGGCTTTAGAATGAAATATGTGAAAATAATTGAGTGTCCATTCTAAATTAAAGAATGAATCGCTTGATTTCCATTTCTGCAACATCAGCATTAATAATAAGACTTTCTAAACGATACTACGAGAGTAATATAAGAAAACGTCACTTGAACTATCCAGGTTTACAGGGCTGTTGAATTTAGAAGACAACATTAATGAAATCCGATGAAAAACTTTTACTCTCTTTTGAATACACTCCGAAAATTGTTGGCAGCCCTAGCTGGCCCTTACTACTGGGCGTTCGGACCTATGTCACCTGTAGGGAGGGAGAAACTGGTCTGTGTTCGTTTAAATGCTACTTGCTTGAAACCTCAAACCTACCAATACATACTTTTGAATCACCACGCAGACATATTGAGGGAGCATGCTTTTTATTGTCTGGACCGGTTGGTGAAGTGGTTAGTGAATTTGTTTGCCGAGCCCACGGTTATGGGTTCGATTCCCACCCGAAATAGTTGCATGATGAGCGTGAATCTTCTATGTACTGAGACTACCTGAAAAATTATCTACAAAATGTATAATATGTATATGACAGAAACAATTTCCTTCTCATTCTTTTCTCTTGTCTTTCCAAAATTAATTTAACCCAAGAATCAAAATTATACTTACCTACTTTTATTTAGATAAATGTTCTTGAACACATCATTAAGCTCAATGTTATTCTAATAACCTGACTATTATGGAGCGTCTAATCATCATGCAACAGCGCTCCGTACTGCATTAATTCGTCCTAGGGCTCCTATGATGGCCATGGATCCTATTAACCTCAGTCTGTATACGGTCAGAACCAGCGCGGATATATGCGAGACAAACTGCTTAGGCCTTCGCGATCATATTCAATTGGGACCAATAGAAATAATAGATACAATATAAATATGTAATACTAGCTATTGCACGACCAGAAATAAAATTTCCAAAAAGCAATAAATGCATAATTTTTTTTATTCACTTAGAGGGTAAACATATAATTTCCTTTGTAACTTCCAAACCGTCCAATTTTTATATAAACGAAAATTCCTTCCTTAGTTTACTTAAGCTATGTCAGGAAGGTTTCTGAAAAATTTCTGGATTTTAGGTTCAGGCGATTTCAACTTAGATGTTAGATTAAAACAATTGATATCTTTGACGCTTAAAAGTATTGTCGTCCAGGCGACTCATAAATAATAATTGTGACCTTCTTGTGAGCTCATTTTGCCATTATGTGCCAATTGTCGAATTTTGTAAGTACATAAATGTGTTGCACGAACAATTCATACAATTGACGCTCGACTGAGGATTCTGCGCAATGATTTCATCCAGCATTCTCCAAAGCGTGCCAGTGGAGCACATTCACGTGAAAACCGCAACGCAACTTGCGGTCGGGTCAAGCGTTTGGTTCGGCTTTATGGATCAACCAAATCTGTACTCTATAGAAAAATGTGAAACTGTTAAAACAGAGCATTGTCGTGTGTCTACCTTGAAAGCAGCTTTTGGTAGGTTATTATTGCGAAGGTGTAAAAGTATCGGCGAAAGCAGTAACATCTTGACTTAAAGAAGATAAAGGGATTTCGCTGGAGTCGCTTCACTGGACGAAGTTGCAGGCAATAAGTAGGTTTAATAAAATAACATGTTGGACATAGTTGAAACATCATCATGACTGTGAACTTCCCGCAATCTATGTATTTTATCTTAATGTTCTCAAACCAACATTCCGTTATGATTTCAACGTCAGAAATTATGCTGGACCAGTAAAAGAAAAATCGTTGAAAATCATTTTATTTTCGAACCTTTTATTGGCCCACTGCTGGGTCGGGTCTTCTCTCATAGTGGGGGGGATTTAGGTCAGAACTGCATGTATGTAAGGTAAAGTATACCCAAAACAAACAAAAAAATTACCTATTGTTCACAATTAAGATAAGTAATACTGCTTACATTTATTAGTGTAAATACACTAATACATTATGCTATAATTGATCTGGTTCCTTTACGGTACTGACGCTAACTATAAATTGTTTATTGATCTCAATCCAACCGATCACGATTTGCCACAGGTTTTCCTTGTGACGTCATAGGATATAGTTTATATCGTATTATTATGCAATTGTAGGAGTGAATGTGGAATTTTAAGTAGTATTCGTAACCTCTACAAAGTGAACAATTATAACTGAACTGAACCATTTGCACTTGGCTACGCTTTGATTGTAATTGCTTTAAAAGTGACTGTCTTGTAGTATGTTATTAAATATCATTAGTTAGTAATTATATTAGCAGTAATAGCTTAGTGGTTTGCAATTCAGTCTCAAAATCCGACGGATTTGGGTTCAAATCCTGGCGCGCACCTCTGACTTATTACAGGCGTTTTATAACTTGAAATTTAAATATCACTAGTTTAACCGTGAAGCAAAATATCGAGAGGAAACCTCCACACTTACATAATGCTATAAACATTTTTAATGTTTCTAAGGTGTGTGAAGTGACTAATGCCTAAAGCCTGGAGACCTGGCGACCTGTGTCCAGCGGTGGACTTTAACGTGTAAAAAAAAAATTCATATATTAATTTATTAAATTTATATTATGTTGTACGATGTTATAGAGCGACATGGCATATTGCAAAGCTCTTTGAATAAAAAGAAAAAAAAGTATTTGATCGAATGAGTACCGTTGCGTTCGAATTTTAAAAAGCCAACGTTCTTACATCGAAATGATTGGATACAACGGATAATGAGATTAAAAGCGGGTGCAGTGCGCTGAAAGTAGGGGGAAAGAAACTCGACCGTACAGTTAAAAACGACGCAATGATGCGTCCGTGGAAGATTAATTTGTTTAGAAAGTAGCGCATGTTTTTGTTAGCCTATAATAATAAAACTGCTCGAAAAGTACACAGTAACGTTGATATTAATAATTCAAGAAACTATTAGCGCGATGGAATTTGCAACGGTTCTCAATCGAGCGACAGAGATGGAAGATTCAGGTGACGAGAAGGAAAGAGACCGCAATATGGAGGAACAAGCGATACAGGTTATATGACTTTCTCACGGCGAATTTGAAACATATATTTTATTGAGGTTTGTAATGATTTTATTATGGCTGATTACGATCAGGTGCGGCTTAGTAGTTTATCCGAGCCTCTAATTTATAGTTGCTTATAAAATAACGAACGTTAATTGCGTTTAAGTAATTAAATTGCGTCCGAAAGTAATGAATTGTGCTCGTTACTAAATTGGTATTAACGCCCTCTACTGAGAAAATGTCATTCATCAGGAAATTGTTGTTTTATTTGTTTAATGACTAGTTGTTACACGCGACTTCGCGCGCGTTAGAAAAAAATTTATTTCGTTCACATATCATACCGTTTTAATGCCCGTAACGCCATGTATAGCGTTTATTTCATTAAAACGTTTTACTGTCGTAATGAGATATTATTCCGCGAAAAAAGTAGCCTTTATCACTCTTAGCCCTTCAACTCTCTCCTTACCAAAAATCACATCGATCCATTGCTCCGTTTCGATGTGAAGGATAGACAAACAAACACACGCATTTATAATATTAGCATGGATATATTTTGTATGTGGGTTGGCAACGTATTAACAGTCCCGTCAATTACATCATAACAACAGTATCTATTGCATAATTAATTTTTAATTTGTTTATTATGAAGATAAATACGCACCTAAAGAAAGTTCGGTTCCCAACGCCGACGTTCCAACGGTATCTTATATAACACACATTGATGTTAATCTAATATCAGCTTTATTGCGCTTCGAACGTATAGATTTTTTTTTATAAAATTTTAATAAGCGTTAAGGTTGAAAATGTAATGGCAATGATTATGTCTGTTAGCTATGTATCTCCATACTAATATTGTGTGCAGAAGTTACTCCGTCTTATTGGTAGGTTTTTACGGTAAAACAGCTTAGCCTATTTTGAAGAATTTTGTTATCAAATTACATATCTTTTCCAAAAACATTTGGTATTTTAAAGATTTATAGTTTTTTCTATTTATAAAGGCTTAGTCTGGTGATTAAACATTAACGTCGGATACAAATTTTATCAGTAACGATTGAACTAACTCTATTACTTTCAATGTTGTAATTATACTATGGGCATGCAATCACTTCAAGGGTCATTGAACTTACAGATTAATAACCAGATGTTCAAATTAGGAACAGATGAGTTTATTCCTCTGTAGTCTATGGAAGTTGGCTTGTTTATTATGTAGGCAGGCGGCCACCTGAGTAAGTGATCACTATGGTTATGAGAGGCCAATAATATGCCGTGTTTTGGAGGAAACATAGATTCCTAAAATCGTGAAACTTCACATAGATTCCTAAAATCGTGAAACAACGTAACATCACGCCTGTATTCCCTGAAGGTGTAGGCAGAGGAGTGTAGCACACCCCCACATTTCACCAGTTACGTTTAAGTCCCACGATGGAATAGGTGGTGAGTCTATTGCCATGCACCGGGTACACATCCAGACTCCGAGTCACTACTAGAAATTCTAAATTAGAAAAATCCAACAGTACCCGACCCGGGATTTGAACCCAGGACCTCCCTCTAAAATCGTGAAACAAATAATTCGTTTACAGTTCCTTGGCTGTTTGTACATCAGTCATCTGTCAAGTGGGTAATAAAAAATGGCAGTATCACATTTAAAAAAAAATACGTTCTTTTTTCAATTCAAATCGAAGCGATTTGCAATCTGTCAAACAATTTGATGGAAAGCAGGGTTCGGTAGCAAATAGAACGGATCGGTCAGCGGCGTGGCAGTTAAATTTGAAACAATGGTAATGGTGGTGAAAGCTATGGATTTCTCTGCCATAAACCACCTGATGGGCTACTATATTATGCAATGTTTATGAATGTATTGATGGTTTGTGGGTACAATTGTTATTTCAAACAAGAACTGCCGGCCCTATGTATGAGATAGTTTGCACTAAGCGTTTGCACTAAGTCTTATTCCCATAATTGTTATTATTTTACGTTCTTATCACTGCACGGATTGCTACACTACACACACTTTGGAAAACCTATGCTTTATAACATAGGTTCCTAAACTTTTTTTTCTTGACGATTTTTATTCATTAATAAAGCGTCATATTTAAATTATCAGTTTTAGAAACGCATATAACTTTTGTAAAGTCATAGAGTCAGGATTTAAAACCAGACCCCGGAGCGACTGAAATCTACACCACTAGACCATACAACCACCAAAATGCTTATAATCTATAACATGAATCTTTTAACTTATAAGTCCATTGTCCATAGTACAAAAAAGTTGCTTAAGTAAGTTCATTGACTCGGCGTATCATCAGTTTTACCGTTATATTTAAAAAAACCCGCCTTAAGCATACCGCCTGTCAATTTTTGACCTAAAAAGGTCTCAATATGCAAATAACGTATAACTAGACTGGTTAGTATCCTCTTGAGACTTAATATATTTTTATACTGAAGCGAGATAAATGAGGAATAAAATAGCTTGAGCCTATATACTACAGGCCAGTGGTACTCAACTTTTTTTTCATAGGGCTACAAGAAATTAAAAAAAAATTGGTAATGATTTCATAGGTTGTCACGATTGTTACAAATTGACTCCTCGCGTATGATTAGACAAGTAAAAATTATCTGCGAAATTTTGTTCAAACAAAAGAAACAGAAAGTCTAATGGTTGAGCGCGTATTAGCATAGACAATAAAAATGTTTAGTCAGTGATATGCCAAAAGGAGAAATCTCTGTAAGACGATTCGAACGTGATAGTATTTGAGTTTTTAAACTCTTAATAGTGACCGCGTATGGTACAAGTGATAAGAGGTCGCGGTTTGACTCCTAGTACATAATCTGTGAACTATGTAGACATTATATTAGATTTTAGATTTGAACAGCGTTTTTAATATTTGCCGTAACGTTGAAAGTTGACATCGTGAACACACAAAATAATTTGTACACACTTCAAAATTCTACATTTTTTTTTTCGGTGAAGTTACCAATTCGTATTTGGCCAGCGTGGTAGATTATGACCTAACCCTTTTCTTTACAAGGCGACCGATGTGCAGCTGTGGAAAATTTATTGTTAAGTTTATATTGTTTGTAGCTTTAAGTATGTAGGTGTTGTTTTGAGTAGATGCAAAAATTTAAAGAAACCTTTTCCATACTTTAAGCCGATATTTCATTTTCCAGATTTAAACGTAATGAGTTATGAGTTTCCATAAAGCATTGAATTTTAATACACAGATAATCAAATAAACACCGTGCATAAAGCATATTTTTAATGACAGTTATAGGTATGTTATGAGATAACTGTATATTTTTAGTTTCTTCCTCAATTAATGATTATATTATACACTACTAAAATATAAACTAAACTAATCAAGAGAATAACTAATAGATACATTTAAGTTATTAATGTAGGTCACGTTTTTAATTAGCGTTTAAAACACGTTATAATTTGTCGGACTTCAATATCTGACATTAATAAAGCGGGTCTATAGTTTTAGTTTAAATTCTAACTGGCCAGCAATACTAGCAACATAATATTGTTTTTAAACTATTTCTATAGATTTTTATGGAATAGATAATTTTGCATCACATAGAAATAAATATTGGTAGATGGTGCTTTGATCTACGCAGTTCTTAGGCAAGATACTATACGAGGAGAGAAGATCGAGACGAAACGCTAAGTAGAGACAGTGAACTTTTTCTACCCCCTTTAGGTCATAGTCTACCGCGCTGGTTAGATGCGGATTGGCGAATTTCACACTTCAGAAACATAATAACTCTTATTACATACACCAGGTGTGCAGTTTTCATCATGATGTTTTCCTTCACCGTTGTAGCGAGTGATATTTACATTTCAAGTTATAAAACGCACGTAACAAATCAAAGTCAGGATTGAACAAAGATCGCACGGATTGGGAGGCTGAATTTCAAACCACTGAGCTATATTACAATTATATTACGATTATAATTATTATGAGTACAATCGCTGCATCTTAACAAATTGTACCACAACAATTACGTAACCGACCACCTTTCTCGTAACCTTTAGTCCGAGTACTTCGCTCGGTTCAACGACGGAACCCCATGGACATAAGGTCTGTTTCGCAACAAATTCGCAAAGCGATAATAATAGCGTGAATATCGTATAAACGTCTTATACGCGCATGTTTTGTTCATATAACATGATAGCGCGCAAAAATATTTACATAAATGTCATCGTTGCAAAGAAACAATATTTTCTAGTCGACTAAACATTTTTATTTGCTATAGAACTTTCTCTTATGTAATATTTTGGCTTACGATACCGCCATTTCTATTTGTTTCTCTGTTCTATGGTGTAAAGTTTCGAGAACTACTAGCTGTTGATGTCCCATCATTGTGAGAGCGGCAGTCGCTTTCTCCGTAAAAATGATAATTATGAACGACAATGTTTGATAATTTTTGAAGTTGAAAGTTATGTAAAATTACAATGTAAGTGCGTTTATTGTAATTTCATCATTGGTCGTCATAATGTTTGCAATCGTTTATACACCACTACTGGGCATAACACTGGGCTCAAATATGACCATAAATCCTTTCATCCAACATCCATTTATTCCGTGCACTTAAGGTACTTTTAATGCAACAATAATATGATACAACTAGTAGTCTTATTGAGCTATTTAAATATACGACTTGATTTTACATTTATTATAACGTTAAAAACATTACCAATTCCCAAACCACAAGTGCTTACCATATTTATAAAAGGTCAACGAAATGCCGATCTCAAAACTATCAATCAGCGAATGACGCACATGGACGCAACTATAAGCGCCATCTTTTGGCGCCATTCTACATCGCGGATACTAATGTTGCGTGTGTACAACTGAACCCCTTAATCTTATTCCGTTGACGTAAAGTTGACAATCGATTGTAGTGTATTTTAATAGTTGTACTAATTATGTTGTTAGCTTTCCGACAATATAAATTACATTTTATTTTATTCTGTTGCCCTTTGTTTGGATACTTGTACCGAAATAGATGTCGGCTTTGTTCTTATCATTGTCTTTTTATGCTTTAATTAGAAAATCTTACACTTGACCCGTTTTGATTCAACTAGTTTTGTCTTTTATGTAGAGTTTTAGTGATGTTAATTAAAATCACCTATGCTATTCGATTTATAATTTGATGAATAACAGTTAAAATAAATATGTAAATAAAACGTCTTACTTAAAATAACGACTTTTAATCGTTGAATCAATACGAAGCCCGTCCGTTAGGACTTTTGAGTTTCGCTACATTTATTAAACATGCATTAAGAATTACTGACCGTGTTAGTCAATTATCTTCACTAGTCCGTAAAAATAGCATGTAGAAGAAAGTTCATCACCTATTTCAGCTCAGTTAGTTCTGTCGTACTTTTCGTATACTTACATTACACTCAGGTAATAACGTACTTCGAAAGACCCAAGGCGAATGATGCATCAGCTAGTTAGCGGTTACGCAACGGGGCCGCCGCGGTCTGCTTCGCAAGCCAATGGCACGTGACCATCGTGTACACATGGTGCATCACACTTCTGTGTTCAATTACTGATAACTTATAGTTGACAAGATTTTTACTGTTATCCATATACTTAAGAGAGGAAGGTCTTTGCAATCTTCTTTATTGCCCTACCTGTGTACCTACATATGAGGTTAAAGTCCTTGATTGTAAATCATGAGAATACGTAGAATTATAGTAACCATATGCATTGTTAATATTCACATTACGGAACTCGTAAATATAGAGGCTTTTTTTAAAATGTGTGTTAGTTTTACATACACACTTATTAATGTCGTGGGCTTGGAAAATGAAAGGCACAGTCCATAGTAATGACATAATATCATCTTCAATATTATATTTGAAACTGTCGTGTATAACTGCGTAGGATTATTGTGTACTTATTAAATAATTTGAAGGCAACTAGTGATTTCATTCCTCATTCATAATTACTCTGTTTTATTTTTTTAATAGAAATTTACTGTTGCGTTGTTGGATATGAGACGGGTTGGCAGAATTCGCAGATTATAGACAATAATATTTCAATAGTAATAGGACAAATTTAAGGTGTCCAAGTTTAATTTTGTTTATTGACAGAATTATCTATGGTTAGACATTTGTAGGGAACCCTTTTATAGATATATTTTCAGTGGACAGTGCGTTGGACCAATCCATAATCAATTTGACTCTGTCATAAAGTCTAATTTAAATTGAATAAATACATATATTTAAATGTTCATACTTATTTATTCAAATTAAAACGTAATATTAGTGATTCTGTAATGCGAGTCTAAATTCAGTGAAATGTATGTGGAAATACAAAGCACTGAACTGATCGACATTACGAGGCCAAGGCGGGTTTTGCAACACATTTCTCACGGTGTAGTAATTATATTACTATAGAAGCTATAATATCAGTGTGCTGATTAAAAAATTAGAACAAGATTTAGGAGTGGAAGATTAAATTAAACCAATTTTTACAACATTTACTGTGTAGTTTTAGTTTGAAGATGTCCATTATAAGTGGTGGTTATTATCAACGGAAAATTGAAAAAAAAAAAAACAATTGACATAAACTGTCAAGTGCCAGTATGTTTTCCCGCCAAATTCGATCCGCTTAACTTGGGTGACGTATGACATGTCTAGCTAGTGATGTAATCGAGTATCGATGTAATTCACGTGCCGCTTATCAACCGCCGCACGCAACGAGATGCGTTCTTACGTAAAACCGATGTTTTACTAACCGGTATTTGTTGCTTCTACTATATTTGTATGTGAAATGAATTTTAATTAACACTTATCTATATTTATAAGAGAAATGCCGCCATACGACTATTTCGATCACAATTCAGATATGCAAGGCAATACTGTGAATGCATTAAATTGATTTAGTATGGAAATTATGATCACAAAATGCATTAGCATCATGTTAAGTATTTTAGCACGGACTTTATAAATAACAATACGATACGATTACTCGATTCAATTGATAATTCCTTACGCAACAATGCTAGACATTATCTATTTATCTTCGTATTGAATGTGGTTTTCCACGGGCTCCAACGAGTAGATATGTAACATCAGACGAACCATGCTCCTATTTGCAAATTATAGTGATCGTTTTGTAAAATAAGTTTAGTGCGGTCGGTTAAAAATGAATTACTATATTAAAATATTACAGTACTAATATAACACTCCATTCATTCGTACACGGGCTGAGTGTGTCCTTAAACTCAGCATATACACAATGTCAGTAGAGTTTACAGCAATAAAATTTATTACACAATTGCCGTTGTTTTACTAATTTTATTTCTACAGAATACGTGTTGGTCGCAAAGAGTTAGATGTCGGAACGTTTGAATGTTTTTGTAACTGTCAATTTTGATTGTTTCTTATTTTTTGTAAGTTACCATGTGCTTTCAAAAACGGCCAAATATGTTATGAATGTATGTAGATTAAAAAATATAGATCTTTTGCCACACAAGTTTTTGTTATATATTGTTATATTTTGTCAAAGTCTTAATTCCGATTTATTTTTTAATAAGGGTATGTTTGATAAGATATCTTGATATATGGGTAGATTATGATTATGATTTAAAGTACAATTAGAGCTTGAGCAATACCGATAACGATAAACAGGTGTGTTCACTTTATGCTACCTACAATATTTAATAGATTGGCTATGGTATGTCAAAGTATCCAGCAACTGCCGCGGAAAGTGAAAGCAACTCACCTCGAAGTCACCTCGCTCCCGCACCACCATCACTTTTTTGAAGAAAATCTGGGGCATAATGTCACCTTCGACCCGACTTTGTTACTAAACTGTATAACCACAAAGTTAATTCACTATGAACCGTCTCGAAACAAAGGTATTTTTTTGTAAACGGAATTAAAGTATTTACCGATGTTTTTATGTAGCTCTGTAACAAAATGTCACGGCCACCACTTTATTATTCTGTGAGAACTACATTTGGCGCGAATTCAATTTGACGTTTTAATTTTTTCTTTACCATTTATGCCAGTGACACTGTCTATAGTAAATCCATGTGCGCAAAGCGTTCCACGCGTGTTCTAGCTGGTGGAATAGAACAAAAAAACGAACAATTGCGGTTAATTTAAGCACGGAACTTTGCCTTCTAACACTGTGTAGTCAACTAAGCTACACTACTAGTATAATGTTTATAAGTATGAAACGTTGGGGAGTTGGCTGTCGCAACAAACGGTGGCGGACACAATTCTGTGCCTTATGGTCTCGGCGAACAGCATGTAATGCCTTGGCCGTTTCAAATGCATGTCGATTACCATTTGGTCGGCAAAGTGCAATACTCCTAGACGATACAAGATAAATATCTCGGTCTCCTTATATTGTGGATTTTGCTGAATCTTGCACAACAGCATTTTTAACGACAAAATTCAAGTTTATTTGACATTCGAACACCCTAACATAGATTTTTATCACGATCTTTATTATGTGGAGATAATAATTTAAAATATCTAATGACTGGTAGGTAACGTTTTTATTAATTTGTTTACATTTTTAAAAACCGTATATCGAAATATAGGATATGCTTACTTCAATTGTTGACATCTACTTATTTTTATTTAATAAAAAAAAATGTCTTCTTCCGTTCCTCTCTGATAGTCTTCACTTCTAAGTTCTCAGGTTCCACTAAAATAATCATCAACGATTTTTTCATCTATAGAAGATCTATTGCATGTATATACATCTGTATATACTTAAACATCTGACTGGTCAACATAGTACAGGCTCTAGTTTGGGATCAGTGGCCCTGTATGGGGATGTTCTAAAATATTATTAGATATCACGGATCCACCTTTGTGACAGAATCTTCTTCATCAGGAAGTGGTGTATTGTTTGTGTGTGACAGAGAAAAAAGACTTTTTAATGAAGACAAAGCAATGTAAGAGGACTAACCGAATTGGAAATATACCCGATTAGATAATATCATTTAAAAACCTTATACTTTCATATCGGGGTTACGTAATGAATAGCCCACATAATTAAAATTTATGCATATCAATAAAATAAATGTTATAACGTAATACTAACCTGAAAATATTTGGTATCGTAACGGATATTGTGGTTATGGAGTTACGTTAATGAGCCGGTGCATCACTATTTGCGAGAAGAATACAAATGTTGATTGTCTATTGTCGTTCAATAAGGCGTGGGCACAATGAATGATATTCAACCTACAGGCAAGCGTAGGTTCGACTGGTGGTTGGCGTGCCAATATTGTTGAATATGTTAAAATAATGTAATTAAATTGTATCATAATGAACGAATCATAAATATTGCCGCTGATTTTGAAATGATTATTCTAGCATAAATAAATAAAGTAGAGAAGAAAACTAACGTGATGGGGGCTTTATCACATAACAAGTTAACCTGTAAGCAATATTCCAGGAAAATTTTAGGAAATTAATCATAAAAAGCGTTCAATTTCTTTTACATTTCAGTTTTATCTCATCCTAACCGCATTCCGCACCTAGCGTGGAAGACTGTGCTCTGGAAACTCATTGTGAGAGGAGACCCCGTACAATATTAGCGGCTCATAAATATAATCAAACATTATTCCGACCAGCACACCACTTTCACCGACTTTTGTCCGAATTGGGAGTCGATGGCGATGCAACAGTCCGTGACAAAACGCTTCCTTATTCTGTTCATTTGCATAGAAACGCTCGTGCGCTTCGTTAGCTGGAGCACAGCTTGTTCTTATGCGTAATTGCTTGAGGAACTGCCGTTTGGCAGCATACATCAATTTACTTTAGCCTAATGAATCCAACAATATACAAAAATATTAGCTTTCCAATATTTGTATTATTCGTTTAACGAC